>CAJDSM010013164.1:61-14636 GCA_903981925.1 Ostrea lurida | reverse complement strand
ATATCGTATATGATTATACTGCAACTCTCACATTAGTACTGCTTTCCAAAGTAAATCCTTTTGAAATCAGGCTACACTTTCAATGAGCATAAATTGAACTGGAATTTTCAATGGATATTTTGTATTCATTCATGACACCAATATCAAACCTTTGTTCTTCATTTCCCACAGTCTAAAGCTGGTCATTTTTAGCTCGGCTCAAGTGAGCTTTTCTGATCAAATTGTCCGTTGTCGTCGTCGTCATAAAAACTTTTCACATTTTCATCTTTTTCTCCAGAACCATTGGGGCAAATTCACCAAATTTGGTACAAATCATCCTTGGGTGAAGGGGATTCAGAGTTTGTACAAATGTAGCGCCGGGCCCCCTTCAAAGGGGAGATAATTCACGAAAATGCAAAATAGGGTGGTGTCATTTAAAAATCTTCTCAAGAACCACTTGGCCAGAAAAGCTGAAGTAATACTACAAAGCTTCCTATATAGTGGCAGATTTAAGTTTGTTCAAATCATGGACACCGGAGGTATGATGGAGCGCACGAATAGGGGATGAAAGTTTTTACATGTGAATACTATAGGGAAAATATCTTTAAAATCTCTTGATGATGAATCTGCAGAAAAGCTGAATTTTATATGCACAAGCTTTCATGATATATCGTGGAGATTCAAGTTTGTTCCAATCAATGACACCTGGGGTACGGTGGGGCTACAATGGGATCAAGAGTTTGTACATGTGATATATAGGGACTGAAAATCTATAAAGAAAATCTGCTGAAGAACTACAGGGCCAGAAAAGCTGAAATTTATTTGAAAGCTTCGATATAGTGGAGGTTTAAATTTGTTCAAATCAGGACCCCCAAGGGGTACGGTGGGGCCACAATAGGGGATCAAAGTTGTCCATGTGAATATAATAGGGAAAATCTATAAAGAAAATCTGCTGAAGAACTACAGGGCCAGAAAAGCTGAAATTTATTTGAACGCTTCGATATAGTGGCGGTTTAAATTTGTTCAAATCAGGACCCCCAAGGGGTACGGTGGGGCCACAATAGGGGATCAAAGTTTTTACATTTGAACATATAGGGAAAATCTTTAAAATCATCTTCTCAAGAACCACTGGACCAAAAGAAACAAAGAACTATACCTAAAAGCTTCCTGATATAGAGTAGATCCAAATTTGATCAGATCATACCTCCCAGGGGTAGGGTGGGGCAACAATAGGGGATCAAAGTTTTGCATAAAATGTTCTTCTCTAGAACTAACTGGGTCAGTTTAAGAAAACTTGAAAATTCTTTTTAAAATCACCACTGCTGAGCCAGGGCCAAGGTCACTCAGGTGAGTGATGTGGCCCATGGGCCTCTTGTTTATAGTGTTGAACACATGCAATGTACATTCTTCTGGCTTACTTCACTCACTTTGGTTTACTAATGATCAGCAAACCATTATGCTTTCTTTGAACTAAAGCCCTAGACCCAATTTCATACCACAAGTGTCTGAAACATACTTGTATATGTAAATGTAGTTCTTACTAATTCCAGATTTTACTAGAAGCCAAGAATGACTTTAATGTTGAAGTTTGGAATGATTCGTGGACAGCTTTGCTTGGAGCCTATGATGTGGAACAGACAGACTTCCTACATTTGGAATTGTCAGGTTCCTCAGTATCAAACTTAAGTCTGTCTCATGAAGCCAGAAGACTTCCAACACTCTTAGAAGATTGCACTGTTGATGAGGTTTGTGTGCATTTAATTAACATGAACAAATCCAAATGGGAAATATAATATATTGTAGATCTCAAGTAGGTTTCTGGAAATCTTTATTTTCTGGAAATTGCCAATTTTATTTGTGAAAAATACATGTACTGTAAATGTAGGACACCAATAAAACTGAATCAATTGGAAAAACCCACCTCAAAACATTTCTACATGATCATTTGGGAGAGAGATTAAAAAAATATTTAGCTATCAAGATCACCTCCCTACTAGGCAAATCTTTACTGAATCCTTGTTCACTGGTCAGTATTTTGCAAATAGTGTTGTTTATTTTCAGACTGATCAGCCATGTGTTAGAAATTTCACTCAGACTCTGCCACATCCTGCTGATGAACTCTCATGGCTGAGCTACTCCATCACTTTTTCACAGCCTCGGAACCAATTTGGAAACTTTACCTTAAACCTTTACTTCATGGATAGCAGAAATGCAACAACTCTGCCGGTTACCATCAAGTTTGGCATAATGGAATCTCCATGCCATAATGGAGGAACTTGCTATGGTAATATTCTATCTACTGAGAGATTGTAACTTCATTTTTTGTGAACATGAACAGTTAAGTACATGTATTGTAGATTCCCAAATGTACAATATGTAAGGGCTTTATTATTGCATCAATCACAAAATGAAATTACTCACTTCTGATTTTCTATTACTAAAGTACACAACTGTAAGAACTCTTGATTAACAGAGTACATGGTAATTCATGTTCATGCAATTTTGCCATATTTGAAAGTACTCATGTAAGGTAAGAAATCTACATGCTCAAACTTGCAATGATAAAGTACAATTAAAGCACACATACTTTTTCATTGTTTATTTATTTACAGCCACAGGAATCTATCCCTGCAATGACACCCACAGAACACACAGCTTTGATGCTTACTATGCCTGTAGATGTCCGGGAGGTTACCAAGGGCAACACTGTGCTGAGGACATCAACGAGTGTCTGAGTGATCCTTGTATGGCGCCCCTCGTCTGTTATAACGAAATCAATCACTACCGGTGTGCCTGTCCCCAGGATCAGCCAAACTGCGAGCTCCTGCCCTGGATGGTGGCTCTCATTGCTGTGATGGTGGTGGTGGCAGTGGTGGCCATCATCGTTTTGGCAGTTGTGAGATACAAGATCAAGAAAAGGTACCTTACACTCTGTGTCATGTCTGCCTGTCAAATTACTGACATATTATTGTGTGTGATTGTTAGAGAAAGGAATGGTGTAAAACTGCTATCTGAGCTGTGAATAATGAGACAAGCACACACTGTTACAGTAATGTTTGTACTGGAAAATGAATTGATTTATAATTGTAGGAAAGAACCCTATGAAAAAGCGTGAGTAAATTAAAAATTTATGAATTCAAAAGATTGAAATGCTCTAAATAGATACAAAGATTGGTGTTGAATTCCTTTTCCTTGGTAATCTTGCATATGAAATGAATTTTATTTCTTCCTTTTAGACTCCTTGGTTCACAGTCCACTATAGCCTCGACAGTCAGTTTAAACAAATCCAATGAAGGTACATATTCCTTTGCACAGTATATTTCACTCATATCTGGACACTAAACAAGCAGCAATTGTAGATGCCATACAAATGAAAATTTATACAATGAAAATGGAAAAAATTCTAAATTTCCGCAGCCAAGTTTGACATATGCCATAGGTGGCTCAGTGACACATTTCACCTTCATGTCAGCATGAGTAAAAATTGTTACTAAATAAGAAACTTACAGTTCAGTACAAGAAATGATAAAACACTGGCATGCAATATTTTGTATTGCAAAGGTAGTATTAGCGTTTTTTTACAAACACTCAAATTATGTCGTCTAACAATCAACGGTGAACCATACTCGCATAGATTTGAAGCATGTGTTAGTTTTTAATAATATTACTTGTCAAGTAATGTTTCCTGTTGCTAGATACTGTCACCTTAGAGGGCGTGCTTTCTATTCTCAGAGGGAAACATTGTGTTTTTCACCTCTTTCTTGGCCAGTCAGATTCGAATTAATGGATCCCCCCCCCCCACCCCCAGTAGCACAAGGTTGAGCATGACTCAAATAGCACCCACTGATTTCTTTTATTTAATGTGAACCATTATTATGGTGACAGGGTGACTGATGTGTGAAGTTTACATGGAGGAGCTAGAGACAAAATACACAACCTTTATGATATATTTCTTAGTAAAGAACAAGGCAAGTGTGAGGTGGACTATGAACATATTGTTTAAGCATGCTCCCAGACAATCTCATTGGAAAGCAATATTGACTGCATTACAGTGATATATAAACTGGGGGGGTGGGGGGGGGTATACATGAAAAATATAAACAACTGTATAATTAGAATTTTGTTATTTTTAACAGGAAAAGTGAATGCAGATGATGATGAGGTAAGAATGTTACTTTGCAAACAAGCAATGCTAAGTAAACTGGGGCCCGTTTTACAAAAGGTCATAAGTCCTAAAGATTAGTCTTAAGACGATAAACTTTAGATATACGACGTTATTACAAGATTTGGACTTACGAGTTAACGACAAATTTCGGTCGTAAGTCACTACGACCGCCCAGGCGACCCTAAGTTGTGTTGATAAGTGTCAAAAACAATCTTTGTTTTACTAATGTATTTCACATCATTCAAATGGATCTGCATTTCTAATAATAAATAAAGACGTGGAACAACGCACGTTGCAATTGCGAGTATGTTCACGATATGTCCCCGTATAGTCGATAGTCCATTAGATAGTAGGATTTGAGATAGTAGAAGGAAAGTGGATCCTACGCAGCCAAATTTTAAACAATTAAGTGCGTAGATGATGTTTAGATTACATCCTCACGAATACAATTTAAATGCTGTACAGCCGTCATTTAAAAAGCATACCAATGATGTTTATTATATTTCATTTGTCCAACCTTGTTTAACTGTGTACAATGCGTCTACTTCCTCTGCAGTATTTCGTCACACAAAAATGATGTCTACTAAACGAATTTCCGCACTAGCGTCTATGGCAAAGCTAGGAATTAACCAATAGGTGTTTTTCTCAGCAAACCATATTTTTAAATGATGTTGCTTTTTCTATTTTTAGATCAGAAATACGTGCTAGCCCTTATTATCGACACCTTTATCACACGATAACTTCAATGAACAAGCCCATCACAACATCATAACAATGCTCAAAACATGTAAATTGAAATATCAAATTAAGCACTCATTGTTCGACTTCTAACTATATGGACATATTTTGGTGGAATTTATGACTTAATCATAGTATTAATGAGAAAGAACGGTATTGTTTTCTTTTTTTCAATTAAGAAAAGTGATGTTACAGCTGTGGTAATCCCTATGACTGAATTTGTCCAGACTGGTGCCCCCGACGCACACCCCCCCCCCCCCCCCCCCCCCACATCCCTTCCATAACAAGAATTAATTTTAGTTATTTATGAAACTGCATTAATTTTACGACTGCAACTATTAATTTCACCGAATTTTGGAAGTGCGATATGTACATGTAGTGACAAGGCAATCCAGTACACGTAAGATACACGCTCGCTCTCTCTCTCTCTTCTCTTCTGCTTTGTGTTTAAGTTATTTCCTGGTTTTTTTTGATTTAAAAAGTATTTACACATAGGATGACAGATATCCACTCACTATATATATTTCAGATGAATTGAATGACTGTAACTTTATAAATCTCCGCGCGTCGTCAAAGCGTCGGGTTTCGCACGGTATCCATGTTCATTTGCATGACTTTATGCACTAAAGAGTTCCACTACGACTTACGACAAGACAACGTTACGACCTACGATTACGATGTGTTTTGTAAAACGGTCCTACGATATGTCGTAAGTTCTTCAATTTTACGACTTACGATTTTTAAAGACTTAAGAATTTTTGTAAAACGCTGCCCTGGATACTATTGTATATTGGTATATTTTGGACACATGATATGTTTTTTTTTAATTCAATGATATGTTGTATGCATGTGCACACATATTTCATGTGTACAATTTAAATATTTCATGCACATGACATTATTACCTCGATCGTTCATGGTTGGTGAATTTTAACATTATTGGATCAATTACTACAGCTGGGACCAAAGAAATGTATTACAACTGATATCTAGTTTCAACAAGGAATGCTCCCCCCCCCCCGAAAAGAAACACAGAATTGCTTTTGTTGTATGTATATATATGAGGTCATCAAAGTTGAATGCATCATAAACTCACTTCTGATAGGAAATACCATTGCATTTGGCAAAGGAGGAACATTAAGAGAGAATCAATTCTAAATCATTTTGATAATCTTTTATTTAACCAGAACCACATCGCATAGCTGCAAAATCTTAAGATGCCTTGGAATAATCTTATTTAGGGCCCCGCCGAGTATCGGCGGGAGCCCTATAGTAATCAGCTTTTCCGTCCGTCCAACCTTCTGTCCCGTCCGTCACAAAACAGTTTTTGCAGATAACTCGAAAGTGCTTCGCACAATATCATTATGAAACTTCTTAGACAGTTAAATATCCATGGAGTCAGCTCCTTTTCGATTTTTGGAAAATTTCTGATTCCACGTTCAAAATATGGAACTTTTTTGCTAAAAAAGGTTGGTGTTTTTTCGGGTTTCACGCAATAACTGAAAAACGCTTTAACGAATCAATTGAAATACTTGTGTTATGATAAGTGTAATACCTCCAAACACGGCAAGGCGTTGCCGTTTTGAGTTTACATGAAAGTCTTTTGATTCTGCTTTCGGCTTTGAATTTTTCTTTCATATAAAATATGTGGAAGTAAGACTCAAACTTGTAGAACGTTTTGGAGAGTGTGTAGGAATACTTCATCTTCTGACAACGCTGGTTGTGGGAGAATATATACTATCAGCATTGCTAGCTAGATCCATGACGAGACCTGGGTGTGTCTGTGTATGGAATTCTGATCTCGTGAAATCGAAGAATTAAAGCAATACAAAACGTAACGGATGTGCGGCATTTTTCACACCGACCAACAGATATGCCCAAGGCAAGTATTAGACCGGACACCTTAGTGTCACACATATGATGTACTTGAACGATGTGTAATAACACTGAATATAAGGTAATGTGAAGGAGATCGGAGTATATATTTTCACAAAAAATTAAACATTGCAATATTGATTTGAGGAGCATTTCTTTGAAGAAAGAGCGTTTTGAAAATGAACCCGACACTAGCCTCACACGAATGTTGACCGAGCTGACGGTCAAGGTCATAACAGCAGAAAGAGAGACTGACGGGATAATATTATCGTTTGTTTTGAAATACTGAATCTGTGTTAAATGATCATGACTAGACAAGACTACTATGTGTAACAATACTAGTAAACCATACTTCGCGCAATATGTGCTCTCAAATAGAGAGAAAACTAAGGCGGACTTATATAGATGTGACTTTTCAAATAACTGTGACTATTAGCAAAATCTCTGGCGCTATTAAACTCAGAGCTGATCTGGAGTAAATAGATGATATTGACTTCGTGATCAACGTGAACCACGTGATTTATCAAACTTCTCGCAACAGAATACCTTACCGTTTCAGCACTTGGGAGTCATACTCTTCCTCGGAGTATGAGCAGATCTTTGTCTGAAAGTTTCTTTGCGTCGGACAGATTGTGAGACAGAAAAATCCACTACAGATAACGTTGACTGTCATATACAGTCGTGTCACAAACGGCACAAAAAGACACTAATAAGTAATAACTAGATTTCAGATCATTTAATTCAGTTGTGCATCGACAGCAGGCGAAGTAGGTCCTTTCCGTTCCAATTTTTCTATGGCATGATCTTTGATACGCGCGGTTTACTGCTTCAAATCAACTCGGAATTCAATCGAACATTACATATCTGCAAGTCACAAAGCATCTTATTGGTATACTCTATTGTTACTTTTATTTTAACAATTCATTTTGCCTCAGTTACAAGATTGTATTGCGTTAAAGCAGAGTATGTTCATCAGAGATCCATCAACCTTGCACCACGTGAAATTCTAGTAATGGTGGGTTGAAACCCAACCTCGAAGAGATAACCAAGGAAGAGGACAATGACCCTATTGCTTGTCAAGGTCAATAAGGGTGCGCATTGAGCAAAGGGTCCACTATTGTGCCGCAGAAGGGTTTTTGCAATATAAATATGCTTAACAAGAGGAAGATAAAAGTTAAAACTCGTATTTATTTCCGATACTAGCGGCTTATCACAGTGCCTTTTCTAACACATCTTGGAACGTATTATAAAGCCTGAATGGCATTCATCGGGTATCACTAAACCACCCCTCGCCCAAAATGTTACCGATAGTGAGTTTCGGAAATAAGAGAGGAGAACTGATATTATTGATTTCTTCTAAGTTTCTAAGGTTTTGATCCTCCCAAGATTAGTTTAGATCGAACGGATCCTTATTGAGTATGCACTACAAAATATACTAGGATGCATTACAATGAGTTTGTACCGTTGGGAAGACCTAAGAGTAGATGTCCACATAAAGAACACCAACTCCACAAAGCACCATCAAGGATGCCATCGTCAAATATTCTTGTTTCACCAAAACCTGTTGGCCCATTAGGGTGCAGAAAGTAGGAAAACTCAACACCTGTAAAAAACGCCAACTTTTTTCAAGCATATTTCTTACACAGGTGCGAGTTCTCCTAAGGAGGTTAGTACTCAACTTACCGGTTAAACATTCTGCTTACAAAAAATGTGTATATAAGCAAGGTCAATCATCAGAGGATCACTAGAAAGTCCTTCTACTACTGATTAATGGCACTCAAACCAGCGGGCGTCCTCTCTTGATGTGGCCACATCGACATTTTTCTAGTTTTCTACACTGAGTACAATAAAAAATATTCTATTATAGTGCATATAGCTTTCGAGTTATTACTGAGCCAAAAGAGATGTGCACAAGTATGATATTGTTGATTTGAAATAAGAAGAGATCCCAAGAGGATCGTAATTAAAAAATGTCTTCTGAAGTGAGCATATAATAGTGTCTGGGTTTTTATGTCATCCAACACATGAATTTTCTATTTGCTATACCGCTGTATCGTCGTGTCTTGTTTGTCCCTTTCACATTGTCTTTCACAAATTCCTCTATAATCCTTCGCGGGGGATTTTGATGAAACTTGGTACAAAAAAGAGAGTGTGCTATATTGCAAGGCTGCAAGAGTGCTGTCCGATGTTTTTTTGAAAGGGACGAGCCCATTACGGACTTAAGATTTTCTATGCACAAGCAAATCAATGTACTTGTCCTTTGCAACCCTCCTAAAATCTTGGGGGGGGACATTTGATAAAAACTTATCGGACCAAAGAAAGATCACAAATGTGAAAGAGTGTTGCATTTTGGCAAGGGGAGTGCATGGCTCCGATTGTTTTTTGAAAAAGGTTAAGGCCCTTGGACTTTAATTGAATCTCTATCGCTAATGATACTTTTGTCTTTTGCAACTCGCTCCTAAACCCCCTTTTTGGGGTGGATTTTGGACGAGATTATAGTACAAAAGAATCCAAAATTTCAAATCAGATGTAAATCCTGAAAAATAGTATGTCGTTATTTTTTCTATAAACTACTTATTCTCGCTGGGAACGACCGAGAAGAAGGCAACGAACAATAAAATTTGGGGAGAAATGGCATTTCGCATTTTATTGTATGAGTTGGCGTCTGGCGGGGGGAGTTGAGGCCCGGGAAGTGGCAGGGCATATCCTGAGTGACATGAGGCAGAGCAAATATGGGCCCCAGACGATCCGCGGCCAAGACGCTAGGTTCCTTATCTTGTAGAAGAAGAGTGGCTGTCCTTTTGGACTGCACTCCGGGAATGGCCTCCGAAGTCAGACGGAGCGGGCGGAACATAGCCCGCGAGAACCCCCAATTGAAAAGACGGGCGGGGTCTGATGGCGGGCCAGGTTGTCTCGTTTTTGTTGGCTCCGAAATTCCTGTTTTTTTCGCGCGAGAAACCGTTTGGAAGATTATAGGAAATTGAAACTTAAATACACGAGTACTAGTAGGATTCAGCAACGTGTTGGGAGATGTGGGATTGTTCATAGTTTATGGTATGAGAGGACATGTGGGGGAACTGCCTTGCGATAGGTTGGTGATGCAAGGATCCCCGGTGACGATGTTGATTGGGATAGTTTTTGCTATATGGTGCATAAAAGATGATAATGTGGAGTACAGCGGGAGTGTTAGAAAGTTCAGCGAAAAGCGCCACGCCTTGAACTTGCCTATTTACGTCTGAGCGATGGGTTGTTTTAACTAGTGAAAAATCGAGCTGTAATGTTTTTGGTTTCTTGTGAGCTTTCTTTATCCTGACGAATTGTGTGTTTCATGGAATAAAGTTAATGATGATTATCGGCACTCAATTGCTATTTCATAATGGTATATTGCTGTTGTATCCACCAATGTAATCATCGATTGTGCACATAATAATGATCTCTATGACCGCAATGAGTAAAAATATCAACTGTGAATTCATAAACACACTCTCGGCAGGTGCCCTCCATAGAAATCTGTCTTTTGAACATCCTTGATGTTGATAGACATACTCAAAAGGGACGGGTACTATGATTCTGTCAATATGGAGCGGTCAGGGATAAGTTGTTTGATAGACGATTACTTGTTCCCTCGGTTGCTATAAATGTGTCGTGCGATATTATTAGCAATGGGTGAAAGGCGAACTATTTTCTAATATGCATTTAGACTCGTGATTACTTCATTTGGAAAGGACCAGTAATACATGAAAATTTTTTTTGACAGACTATGATTTCAGATGCCCATATACGTGGCAGCTTGACTACTGAGAACCTTATGTTGCAGACCTCTTGTCTTTGTGGATGCATGTGTTGCGATACAGTTATCCACTTTCTAACATTAGTTTCTTGTCTTAGATTAGTTCTTTTAAAATGCGTTATTCTATCTAGACGCTTTAGTTATGGCAAGTTAGAAAGACCTCGAGACAAAAATTCACGAACAAGCACCATTTTTTAGGACAAGAGAAGTCTCAGTATTTCTGAAGTGAGTGGAATCAGTATAATTTGGTGCGTCAGAGTGAATCTCGAACGAAGGTTGGATGGGCGTGGCCATGCACTCAATGGATATTTACACGTGTGCAGCCTAATAAGAGATCTCATTCTAATACATTAAATACCTTTTGTGCGTGCTATGTCAAGCTCCGACGTATCAGCGCAGAGAGACTAATAAGTACGTGATGTATGGATACTAGTGAGTTGCTTGATGCACGTCGTAGTGCTTCATAAGTCAAAATAGCCACGATGTATGTATCGTCTTTAGTTCTTGCACTGACGCGACATAATCTTATGTGTGGGGGAGTAAAAATATTAGTTTGTGGTGATAGTTCCTTACGGAACGACAAGAAGGTGTTTACACAATTTAGTTTTACAACGAATTATAATGTAGGGGACAGTCGACAGATATTTCGCATACATAGTGTACAGTATATCGTCATATGAAGAGATGAAGCGGACGTGACGAGGTTATAGTCTTTGGTTTTTATATTACTATGTTGGCGAACTTATAGTTCTTAAGCTAAGATTCAATGATTGTGTATTTATAGCAGACTGCTACTGAAGGGACCGAGGAGTCTTAGTTATGTGAGCTCATCGCATCCGCAAGACTCGGGTCGACGGTAGCGTTCTCTTTCTTCTATACATTTTGAAATATAGATTTTATTTTCGCATTGCGATTTATCTACTTAAGATAGAAAACTTATGTTTTGTCAGATACGTATGCTCACAATAATTATAGTGGATTTGGTATATGTGCTCTTACAATTATTAGAATAACTCGTACCTGTCATAGCATGCATGATTTATAGGATATTAATATAGGAATAAAGAATCATTTTACCTCTCACTCTATTTATTTCAATTGTTGCACAATACCTGTGTATGTCAATACTTATAGCTCGATAGAATGGTAGATTTTCCTATCCAAGTGAGTTTATATTCGCATCGATATCACACACACCACTTTTGTATACTCACTCTTCAATTATTTTAATTGAAACCAAGGTACTACAAGTAGCAATCAATTAGGTCTCTAAGAAAAGTGTTTCACAAAATTTTAATTACGTTAAGGAGAGTTTTACTTATTTACAACCCTGTAGTCTCTCAAAACCCTTTTATTAAATAAGTATACTTATTCCACGGACAATGAATGATTAATGAAACTTAAGTATAGATAATGGTTAGTGGGTAAACAGCTGGAAATATATTCCTCTCGTGTCTTGAATATATACTATAAAAGAATAATCAAGTTCGTAATCTTAGTCATCTTTTTCTTTCACTGGTCGCAGCTCAGATAGGTGAATTAAGACAACCTGACCGAAAAGAAAGTACCCAATAATGTGGTAATAATCTCACCAACCGGAGTAATTTTCTCTTGATGATGGACGGATCGGAAAAACTCCGAACAAATCACATACAAAGAATTTGTCATTGTTTCAATACAATGTTCAATCAGAAATACTGCTTACAGAAGTGGTGGAACAGCCAAGCACGACCTTGATTACTACGAGCCATCGCGGTCTCCTCAATCCAACTTTAAGGCACGGTTAATGTGTCACTAACCTCAGGTTGCGATGGGGATAATTATATTACCTTATTAGTATCAGTGACATAAACAATGAAACTATGTGTGGCACATGCATGAACAGCAAAAGGTAAGTCAATTTGAAATTAAAAGAAACAAACATTCATAGGTAGTACCAATAGGGAATATAACCGATAATATGCTTTACAAATATGCCTTATATCAAAGCTCAGAGACGACGGCCAGGTTTAATACAACACGAAGGAAAATGTAGATAGCTTAACAGTCTTTAAAAATCGTGAAAGTCGTGTAAGATATTTGAAGCTTCCCAGAAATATAAAAGCGAACAATCCCTTGTACGGACCAAAATTATTACAAACCAAGACTGACGTAGTCAGCGGCTCGTTCTAGGTCAGGTTTATCGTAACGTTAGATCTTGTGCGGTTTAAGTCGATATTGGAACTCATTTCTTTAGGTGCATTATAAAGTCATGCCAAAGCCCTCATGCTAAGCTCATTTGGACCTAGCCGTTTGCGTACGTACGAGATCGAGAAACCGCTCCGTTGACGCTTTGACGACCCAGGCAGTCGTAATTGAGGATTTCTCATTACCATAACATATAACAAGTCATAATGAAAGCTAGTACAAAATTCATACTGAAATCATACCTAGGTATATGGCTCGTATTGATTGGGTGGATAATCTCTGTCCATATCCTAATACGTAATAAGAAGTAATTGTGTGATCCATACATGAGGAGGAATAATTAAGTTAAGGTAAAGGGCAAAGAGATGGAGAGAGACGTAATCCGGTACACAAGAGCATTGGCAGCAACGTGGTCCTTTCTACGTATTTTACCCTGTACTAATGCCTGTACTACCATGTACACCATCGCGCACTTCCAAAAATTCAGCAAGTGAAAATGAATTAATAGTTGCGGATGTACGTACATTCAATCGGTCAGTCTGAGATTAAGTTAATACCCAAATGTAATCCTCTGTTTACGCCTAGACTGTAGTGTGTGGAGCCGGGGAGTAAGGCAATGGGGGGGGGGGTGGGGAGGGTGGGCTGGTGGGCGGCAGCCAGGTTTGAAAAAGTTTCAGCTATATGGGGATTACCACGTGTGGATAATTCACTTTCTTAATTTGTATAAAAAAATAAGAAAAACCCTACCGTTTGTTTATCGTATTAAACTTGTTAATTGAAGATATCTTTATAATGAGAGGATAAGATGATTACGCAATAGCTATGAAGTTCCCAACCATAATTTGACTAATGTCCAGATCACGTGATAAAACATGGTCAGTACCTGACAATGAGGTTAGCATATGCTCTCCTCCCTGGTACTTTATTTTCCAGAGTGTGATCACGACCTTTGGTAGGTATATTGCACTTTTCTACTCAGAATGTGTATGGCTTTTGTTCATCGAAAAGTAGTGATTAATTACTGTTGGTTGAACCACCCAGGTGTTCTAGATATAGTCGTCAGTGCATAATTTATCTTTTTAAAATGGAAAAAGTCAACATTTTCATTTTATAGCAAAATATGGTTTGGTGTCATTCTCCGGAGAAGCGATCTTCACATGTATTACACCTAGTTCTAACTCTTTTTTGTTTTTGGATGTACCACGCCACCTGAACTGCGATTGACAGACTATGATTTATGATTTATTTTAACCACAATTTTGTGCGTAGATCGATGACGGATTGATATATACTAGTTTTATTGGATTGTGATAGAAAATATTTTTGGTACACAACCGTAGATAAATCGAACTAAATAGGTACGAGGAATTTTGTATACTGTAATTACATAAATGATTCATCGTGATAAAAAGATTTTTAAAACCCGTGGCTGTTCTTACACTTTATCTTTTAAATGACGCTTTTCTGCCCGGTTTTCACAAGGACCATTTAAATATTGGAGAATTTTTTTCTGCATTAGTTGTTCGAGGAAATGATATAATCATAACGGATACTTCTCTAATACTCGCGCAAACCTAAAACAATTTAATATGCCTAGTAGTGCTTGAAGATGTGTTAGTATTATATTGAAGGCACTAGTGTAGACAGCTAGAGTCGCACCCTAAGTCGTCTTGCAGCATGTTATTATAGAAAATTGTGACCGGCGTATTGATCTACTATGTTTTTTCACGTAACCATACTACATAGCGCTCTCTTGGATTTGATTCCAGATCCCTCGAATTACAAGATTTTTGGGGCATATTATCTTTGGATTTCTCCGTCCCTTTCCCCCTCTCTCTCCC
>CAJDSM010013161.1:677-13427 GCA_903981925.1 Ostrea lurida | reverse complement strand
TCTTAACAAACCATTTGAATAAAAACATGACAGCGTACTCTTGTAACCACGCTATGAAGACTGTGCGTACAAAAAAACCCTAATACAGTTGAAAAAACTACTCACTTATCCACCTCACCTGGCTGTGGAATACGGGTAAACTCCAAATCTCTTGGCACATTCGAAAAAGTTTACCAACGCATATACTTAAAATGAAGCTAAATGAGGAAAAAGGCATCCTGTGTACAATGAATAACCCTTGGTCCATATACAAAACTTACTTCCTCCGGGTTTGGTACTAAACAATATTACTTACGGACACAGTTAACAAATTATCACTGACTTACGGAGGAATAACTTTGAGGTCCACTCTGCGTTGCGAACTCTATACCGGTCGAGAAACACGTGGTTTATGTTCGTCGTATATTGTGTCAGCATGAACGACAAAATTTTAATGTATAGCAGGCAAGCACATTAAAAGTACTTCTTGCGTTGAGATGGTGATAATGATGAACAATGAATCTATTGGTTATTTCGCGATATTATTTTTTTATTTCGAAAGATAGATGTTCTAGCCACGGATTTCCATAATTACAGACGATTTCTGGAATATCTTCGATCAAAAAAGAGCTAGGCATCTATTGGTCAAATTACCACCATCTCATACCTTTGAATCATTCCCCTTCCCCCCCCCCCCCCCCTGATTGCTGATTCGCCGTGTATGTTGTTATTTCCTTAAAACTCAACACTAAATTGCCGGGGAACGCCAAAATTTGGCAAGAGTATTCAAGGATAGAGTTAAGACATTACACATTGCGCAAAGGACAACAGTCACGGGACGTTTAATACTTTTTAAGTCGTCATTCTACGAACCATGTTACTGTTGTCTTTAGATAAACATAATTTTCTTTTTTGATTTGTTCTTGTAATCCCTCTTCATGCATTTGCGTACACTGTACATATGTACCTGCCATATCATGTACAATGTAATACACTGTTCGGGCTAAAACAGCGGAATTTGTGGAATCCAACAAGCATGTTTTAGGTCCGTAATATCGATGTTACTTGAGAGTACTCACCTGCGCCAAATATATAGAAGGATGTCTCAAGTGTTTACATAAAACATTTTCCTATACAATACTTGTTTTAAAATCCATAGGTCTGCATTTTAAAAAATTCAATAGGGATCTAACGCGTTGTTACACACAACCTTCATAGCTGATTTCTGAACTGCTACACCTTACCCATGCTACTGTTATACCAATCTGCAGCAAAAATCTTCACACACAAAGTGAAGACGTCCCACTACCACGCAAACGGACCAATGACACTCAAGCACCTAGCCTCTTGTACCAAGCCTACCAACGAACACGCAACAATCACAACGCCCCGTTACTTACACTCTGCCACCTATTTTTCAAACATTCACTCTCAAGAGCTGAACACCTTGACCTCACACAATCGGCAGACACCTCAACAAGAGACCGAGTCTCCGTCGCCGGATAAATCAAGTTCCCTCCAATACTAGCATACGCTACCCTATACCTCTATCCACATCCACACTGCGCGAGAGCGGTACGCTAACCAAACACAATATCCACCTCAGTATAACCTCCACAGTATAAAAACCCGAATCAAACCACCACTCAACTATCCGCCTGCCCTCTTGATACTCTCTACACATGACACATACATCGCGACACGCTCACCACAACCCACCGCGGCGAGCTCCAGCCACCCATCATAAATATCTCAATAAACGCGAAACCCACCAACAAATAATCGCCTAGAACACCAGGAGCCTGCACCCCCTCATCTCTTCGGCATCACACCACAATCTTCATCCCTACGATACAATCCATACATTACACAAACCCTCAGCATAAGCTTCTCATCAACTAAATCATCAACACACCCATCCCTAACACATACTCGATCCAATGCCTTACACCACCACCACGCCATCCACACACCCACAACTCACTGCAGCACACTCCCACCACATCCACGCAATATATGCGAACACTTCCAAAAGACACAAAACCCCATCACACAATCACCGCGAATCCACTTCTCATTACTAACACACGAATCTGGAACTAATCAGCTACTCTCACCGGACCACAGGATCTCCATGAGAACTCCCCCTACCTGGAATTCCATTTTCGTACAATACCAAATACCACAGTCAGCCATGTAACTTACTCTCCCCAAGAAAACACGTTCCATTTTACTGCACTGTCCAATGATCGTACGACCAAGCACAACATCCAATGTCTTTCTCCACTCCTAACCCACAAACACAAATATACTCCACTGACTCAGACAGCACACACTCTCCGTTCACATCAACAGGTAAAAACAGCCCAACTCCTATCTGAGTCCTCAACTACTCATCCGGCAGCGAAGCACCACTCAAGATTGGCAGGCCATAACCGACTCACGCATCGCACTCCTCTTCATTAGCCCTACTCACCGAACTCAAATCGATCAGACGCTAACCCCACACACTACCAAGTAAAAAGCCGCCATCACCTACAAACCCATGCAATCATGCATATGCTCACCATACCCTCCACATACAGCCACATAGCCGCATGTACATCAATCCTTAACACATACATAACTATTCAACCTAAGGACACCCTCCTACTGCAGTCGAACTCAATGTAGCTCCACTCCCTATCCTCTACCCCAAAAAAATGACAGAAAAAAAAACACGACACCAAAAACAACAAGATGTGTTTGTGAAACACCTAATGCCCCCGCATCTTCACCAACATCGAGAGTGGAAGCAGCATCACTGTCAACAAGCACTCTACACACTACATTAACCGCCCCAATACGACCCACATCCTCAGGCATGACTTGAAATTCATGAAAACAGGATACTTAACCAATACCCGTACCATTCAAAAGTTATCGCCAATCGACTTACACCGCACTTTATTTATTAACAATAGTAGGCGTTAAAACAGACTTTAAGGTCCAAGGACACAAACATTTTGGGTACCAGAATAAAAGGACTTGTCCATAAGCGAATTACACATGGTGACACATATTGAAAGCCTATCTCTTGCCATTCAAAAGTTATAGCCAATGTTAAAGTTTTTGAAAAAGTAGGTCAAAGTTCAAGATCAAGTCTAAAGGTTAGATACGACGGAAAGGTCTTATCATTTAATTTTATTCACGTGATCACCTAGCGCGGATTCTCATTGGTTAAAACACCTTTTAAGAATTGAGGTGATTTTTCGATCACATACCTGAACAACAACTAAAGTCTAATAGACATTGTTTTGTTGTTGTAATATAAAATTAAATGATAAGAAATAAATATTATATTTTTTCGGGTGATATGCAGGTTATCACCGAAATTTTAAACGGTAAAACTTTTCATCAGTGCGCTTCGCGCATTGATGAGTTTTACCGTCTAAAAAATATATTCATTAAAGAACATACATGTGAAATATCAAAGCCCCAGGTGGCAAAATTTTGGTACTTACCATTCAAAAGTATAGCCAAGGTTAAAGGTTCAGACACAAAGGGCAGAATGACAGACAGGACAAAAGCAATATGCCCCCAATCTTTGATCACAGGGGCAAAAAAAGAAAGAGAGGGCTACACTAATGCAGCTGATGTGGAATATACTGAACTTGTAATACATGGATATGCACTAGTGAACATTGCCCAAAGTGGTCGCAATATAGTGTCCCCGATCATACATAGACAAGGTACTGAAGTCTTATATAATAGGTGATGTAAATACAAACACATGGGTCCATTGGCAAGTGCCTTTATCAATACATATATTCCTATGCATTTCTCTGAAGAATGTCAGAATTGGATTAAAATTTAGTGAGCTTTCAGTGTAACTTGCCCAGAATGAATGTGATTCATGCTCTCTCAAACAAGATACACCAACATACTGTAAAGGGGGAAATGTTCGCGTGGGTTTTATTTTTGCTATATAACGCGATTTAACAACTATCGCGAAAATAAAACCATCGCGAAAATAAAACCATCGCGAAGTGCTGTTCAAATATATTTGGTATTTATCTGTGAAATTTAAACCATTGCGAAATGTTAAAGTAAAATTGCAATTTTAGCCCCACGAAATTAAAGCCATTACAATAATATGTGCGTGAAGCTCACACATCACAAACAGTGACTAACAAACATTAAGACAGCTGTGTGAACTTACAATGGCCTCCACCATGCAGCGCTCTCGAGTGTAAGCCTCCACCGGGATCACGCTCTGAAAGCAGTGAAGGGAGACACTCCCTGTCCATCGTTCCAGATGTCCAGTATGTGTTTTACTTTACTGCCCACCTACAACAGGCACAGTAAGAAATAGAAACACTTTCGTTTTGGTGAAGTTCTTGACTGATGTACATGTAACTTACTGACCTTGTGTGTTTGATTGTCAGATGAGGCAGAGCTTCAAACAGATGACAGTAAGGACGAGATCGCTTTCCTTTCCC
Organism: Ostrea lurida; assembly: GCA_903981925.1. Taxonomy (NCBI): domain Eukaryota; kingdom Metazoa; phylum Mollusca; class Bivalvia; order Ostreida; family Ostreidae; genus Ostrea; species Ostrea lurida. Next base: position 8,967 of record CAJDSM010013161.1, on the reverse strand, counting down.
AATATAAAAGATGGCACCAACAAATATCTGAAATGTTTCTAATTCACCTAAAAGAAAACATTTACTACATGAATACTGGTACAGTTGAACTATCGAAGTTCAACTGCACCAGTATTCAAAGTAGTAAGTAAACAATTACCAAGATATTCTGCCCTGTTTGGTAAGTCTTGTAACCAGATAAACAATTACCTAGTATTATCTGCCCTGTTTGATAAGTCTTGTGATCCAGATAAACACATTACCTAGATTATCTGCCCTGTTTGGTAAGTAACAATTACCTAGATTATCTGCCCTGTTTGGTAAGTAACAATTACCTAGTATCGCCCTGTTGATAAGTAAATAATTACCTAGATTATCTGCCCTGTTTGGTAAGTCTTGTAACCAGATAAACAATTACCTAGATTATCTGCCCTGGTTTGATAAGTAAATAATTACCTAGATTATCTGCCCTGTTTGGTAAGTCTTGTAACCAGATAAACAATTACCTAGATTATCTGCCCTGTTTGATAAGTAATAATTACCAAGATTATCTGCCCTGTTTGGTAAGTCTTGTAACCAGATAAAAATACCTAGATTATTGCCACGTTGGTAAGTAAACAATTACCTAGATTATCTGCCCTGTTTGATAAGAAATAATTACCTAATTATCTGCCCTGTTGGTAAGTCTTGTAACCAGATAAACAATTACCTAGATTATCTGCCCTGTTTGGTAAGTCTTGTAACCAGATAAACAATTACCTAGATTATCTGCCCTGTTTGGTAAGTCTTGTAACCAGGATAACACCAATACCTAGATTATCTGCCCTGTTTGGTAAGTCTTGCGTGATTCGGGGGTCTAGTAGGAGGTAATTAAAGGATGATTTAACGGTCCCCTCTCTCCAGTTACAGGACAGGCTCTTGTCATTAAACACCCGCATTAAATCCTCCCCCATCTCTCTCAGACCCTGTACGTCAAACCTCCCATCAATGGCAGCGCTCAGCACGGATGGATAATCTGAGTGAAAATGCACTTTTTTCTGAGTTTATATATCTAAAATGCTCAGTTCCTGTCACACTGAAAATTTGTTTACTAGTATTCTTAATGCTATGTATACAACATCATATGTATTTTGGAGTGCATCTACAAATATCTTAATATCAGTTACACACATTGTCACTTTTAATCTAAATAGTTTATTAACACAATTTTAATAAAATAACAGACCAAACACAAACTTAACTTTTTGTACCTAAATGTAATGCATCAAATCAAGATCAATGGAAATCCAAGTAAAGCATGAATTAGAATTCTCACTGGGGAAACCTTAAAGGTCTCCTGAGTACCTACCGTAACATAAACTCACCTGGCAACTTCTTTGTGATTCCAAGCTGACCACACTTGACATTTGTCTCGAGATGTTTTAGCCGAGTGAGATACGTCTGCCTGGTGGAGGGTATCACCGGTCCTGGATCATCACCAAGGCTCTGTAATTTTTTCCGGATTTCATTGTTTGTCAACACATTGCATTCAGAAGATAACTTGGAATAACATGTCCAATCATACAACTCCGTCCTCTGAGAATCGACTGTTGAGTGGCTACAGATGCTAGTGTTGATGGACGGACGGCCACTACTTCCACAAAATGAAGAGGGGATGTGTTTCTCGATCAGTCTGCTACCAGTTACTGGGTCCTCCCAGTAGTGTATAGTAGACTCTCCTGTGCTGCCAAGTGATATCGAATCTATACTGTATGGAAGAGTCTTGTCTAGATCTTCATAAGGATCATAAGGAATGGTGTCATCTAGATCAGAGGAATTCCCTGACTGTTGAAGTGTTGAAGAAACAGAGTGTGTTGCTGAGGGAAAATTCTGTTGATGCCACTGTTTAACAAAGTCTTTCTTACTTGGTGAATTTAGTGCTAAATTATTCAAACTTTTCGCAAAACTGACCTTGCTTGGAGAAACAAAGCTCTCATCTGATGTCATCAGATCACTGAGGTTTGCAGGCAGAGAAGATGGAAGGGTGACAGGTGGTGTGAATATTTTCCTCCGCCTTGGAGATCTGATGTCTATATTACTAAACTGTTTCAGCAGGTTATCGTCATTTTCTGCACAGAAGCTTTCGTCTGAAGTTATCAGATCACTCAAATTCACCGGGTTAACTGAAACGCGCGTTGGTGAAGTAATCGCATTTTTGAACACCTCATACACACAGTTTTCATGATCTCCCTGCCCAAGATCTGCTTGGTTAAAGTTGCTTCTTGGAGAATTTTTGTGTTCCAAACAAACACTATCCAGTTGGTTACAAGTACAGGCATCACAATGACTGGTGCAGGTCTGGAAGGAATCCTCCAAAGTGTCAGTCTTCCTGCCTTTTACGTCAATATAAGGATGATCTGCAAACAGAGAACCAAATGTTTATTGTAATTGACAATGCATAAATACATGTTTTACATTCACAGGAGGAAGTTTCAAGAATGAACAAGAGCAAAGCCAATGTAGCATTATATGCCTGTCATGGCCCATACAATGTTTAAAACCACTGTGTTCATTGGTCATGACACTTCCTTGGGTCCGGGACAACAATTCTGTGAAATATCATTCCAATCCATGAACTTGGCGAACAGTTAAAGCCCAGACAATGTTGGAACCATAAGTGCATTTTGACCTTGATCTTTGACCAGTGACCTTGGCTCACATTATGCCTTTTTCTTGGGTCCAGGGCAACAATTCTGTGAAAAATTATTCCAATTCATACACTCAGTAAAAGGTTATGGTCCAAACAATGTTAAAACCATATGTACATTGTGCCTTTGACCTTTGACCAATAACCTTGTCTCAAGGTCATGACACACCCTTTAGTCCAGGGCAACGACTCTAGGAAATATTCCAATTTATGCATTCAGTGAAAAGTCATGTTCTGGACAATGTTAAAACCACAATGTGCATTATGACCTTGACCTTTCATCAGTGACTTTGGCTCAAAATCATGGCACTTCCTTGGGTTTAGGGCAACAATTCTGTGAAATATTATTTCAATCCATGCACTCAGTCAAAAACCTATAGCCTGGACAATGTTTACACCATTATGTGCATAGTGACCTTGACCTTTGACAAATAACCTTGACTCAAGGTCATGACACTTCCTTTAGGTCCGAGCAACAATTCTGTGAAATATTGTTCAAATCTACAGAGAGGGTCAGAAGTTAAGGCCCGGACAAACTATTCTAGATGGACGCATGACGCAGGGACAATGCCATAACATCATCTACAGATGGGCGCACAAAAAGTAGTCCATACACATTTTAATGAATGAATATTTTCTAGCCTACGTTTACACATTACCTGTACATGTGTATCTATTGGTGAGGCATCTGATTGTTAAAAATCAATATCTTGTAATTTGCCATGATGAACAGAAAGTCACACAAGTGCTTGGTAAGATCCGATGCAATTTTACTAATTATAATCAAAAGATATGGTTTTATTAAAAAAATACCCAACTTGATCCTACATAGTATTTCATTTTTTTTTTTTTTTCATTTACATGGATATACATGTATTTACACATAAATATAATAACATATGAAGTCATGTTTGTTTAAGACTTCATTGCAGTCTTTGTTCTTTATATAAAATATTTCAAATGCAGCATGCATCTTGTACAGTCCCTTAAACGTTCTACTTTACCATTTTTCCGTGCATTCAGCGTGCGGTCACAGTGCGTTCAGTCATTTTTCATGCATTGTTCAGCTGCGGTCACCGTGCGGTCACCATGTGTGTGGTAAAGTAGAACGTTTCAGGGACTGTACCATCCTCTTAAATCTATTCTCAATGACCGTACAGTGAGTGACAAGCATGGCCATAATTCTATAGTCACTGAATACAAGTTTTATTAGTTGAACAGTTTAGCTCACTAGTTGCACATCATGAAGAGTCTTTGCTAGCCAATACATGAGAAACACTGTGTATTGTCACCCTTTGCCAGCAAAAATTGTTTTTAAGCTGTAATTGCACTTTCTCTATATATATAATATGCACTTTTTGGTTCCATTAAGCTTTGCAAAAGTGGAAATGGGATAATTCCAGAATGCATTCTATAAGAGGTGCAATGTATCTGATAATCGGTTATGGACAAAAATAATCGTTCATCGAAGTCGGCAGCCTTTTTAGTCAACAATCGATGTTTTTTTATTATAGGTACAACACTTCATGATACTGAGGAAAATTGTAATTACCTGGTGAAGTCACATCCATGCAGTATTTGTCCTTTGTTAACAACTCTTTCAAAGTACTTGAACTGGAGCTGAGGTCTTCTACAAAATAACTATACATATATATGTCATGAATGACACTACTGTGTTTTTACCACCCAGCAAACCTTCTCATGCCCAATTTTGAACTCCTCATCACAATTACATCAATATCTTTTACTAACTTTTCTATCTGTCTCTAGTTAAACTTAAGATTTCTTAATCTATTTATTCCAGTATACTGTGGAATCATTTTAATTTGTGGGGGTCAATGTTTGTGGGTAACCAAAATTTTGCTGATTTGTAGGGACGTAATTTCATGGGTAATTGATAAATAATGCGAAAGGCATACCCGTAATATTTATAGAGATTAAAAGGAAAATAAAACATGTTTGTGGAGACATAAATTCGTAGGTAAGAGTGACCCACGAATGCATCAAGAATGCATGCTGATGCATGTTGGTCCCCCACCCACAATGTTGATTCCACATTACACAATCAGTGGGTGATTAAAATTTTGTGTATTCCAGGGAAGCAGAATTGGCTTGTGCATCAGAGAAACAATGTATCACAAAAGCATCCTGTCTACATTGAACATTAACGTAGGGGTTACATGGAATGAGGTATTGAAAATTAATGAACCCAGGAATATTTTTTAAAATTTTTATGCATGTTACAATTGACAGTAGCTGTATGTCTGTAACTCATTATGAAAGTATCATATATGGTTTCCATGGTAACTTTAATGCTACAGTTGTCATAGTAACTCCTTTTATCAACTGTAATAAATGCTGGTGTTTCAAATGGTACTTAAAATTTATATACACAAAGGGAGTAATACAAGTTACCGTATATATTTGATTAAAATGTTATGTGATTTATATCAAGATCTCCATTCATTTCCAGATGAAGTAGTACGTAGCACAATTCTTGACATTTTGGGTTGCTCAAAACTAAATTACTGGATCAAAATACCATGTGCATTTATTCTTATTTGTATCTTAGCATGTGATATAATAATGATGATGTTTTAAAAAAATAAATTCTTTATCAATGCATTTGTGCACGATAGATCATTAGATGCACTATATCAACAAAAACGATCACATTTAGCTACATCATTATTTGTTTGTAAAAACTTTTCATTTGGAAGTGAAAATTTTCCATTTGTTTGCAAAATACTTAAAAATTACACCAAACTTGAGAGATCCAAGCAGCTAAAATGACCGTACCTGACATATGTAACTTCAGTGCTTCCAGGCAGCTTTGCTGAGTAAATTTTGCTGCACTTCCAAATGCAGTCTCTCCATCCTATTAATGAAATATTGAATTATATTACTTGGTGGGTGTGTACCTAAGGTAGACATTTAATCGAGGTTTACCTCTGCCCTCCTTACATATCAAAATGATATATTTTCTCAGAAATTACCTGGTCTTTAATGAAAGGATCACCTCCATGTTGAAGAAGAGCAACAAGAACATCCTTCTTTCCCCATATACAGGCGACATGCATCGGTGTGGTGCCCTCTACTGACCTATAGAATTTTATTAACAAAATAATTCATTTCATCTCTTTACTGCATAAACATTTTGAGTGTATCTACAGCAGAAATAAGTCTCCAAACTCTGAATTTTCTTTTCCACAGTTACATTTAACATTAACATAGTTTTAAAGATTTTTGTAGACATTTTATCAAAATTTATTTCAGGGAATGTTTATATTATTAAATTACAAAAATTTTAAGAAGTTCTGTAAAGATTAGGCAAATTTATTCCTTATTGTTTGAAGTAAAGATATAAGAAACAAATTTAATCTTATATTTTTTTCGGGTATGCAGGTTCACCGAATTTTAGACGGTAAAACTTATCGATGCGCGAATTCGGCTGATGAATAGGTTTTACCGTCTAAAATCTCGGTGATAACTGCATATCACCCGAAAAAAATATAAGATTTATATTTCTTATCATTATTACAACAACAATATAATGTTCATTAGATTTTACATGTTGTTCAGGTACGTGATCAAAAAATCACCTCAATTCTTAAAGGTGTTTTAACCAATGAGAATCGGCGCTAGCTGATCACATGAAATAAAATTAAATGATATACTTATCAAAGATAAAGTCTGCGAATTCATAATTATAATATTTATCATAAGCAAATGAATTCCCATTTTTTTTCAATATATTTACTGAAATTAGGTCATTTCATTGAAAAATAATTGCATATCACATTCCTACTTCTTCTTTCAATTACATAGAAAAATTAATTAATTCTTATCTTAATTATCCCATCCCTGTTTTACATATCTACATTTTCATATTTGTAAGTTTTGGTGAAAATAAATCATATATACATGTATTCAACAAATTTACAAAAATTTGGGATCAGATTAGCTGTAGTTGCATCTAGTCTAACGAAAAAGTTTATGATTATGATTTTAAAACAATACATATATGTACCTTTTTTCACAATTTTACATTTATAAAATAATTACAAAGTTTAATCACCTGACATTGGGGTTTCCTTTATACTGCAGTAGTAATCGTGTTGTCTGACCACTAAGTCCTGCTGCTATATGCATAGGAGCCACACCCTCCACTGGCAATACTTCGTTTGGGTCCGCTCCTTCTTTAAGCAACTGCTCTGACAACCTACAATATATATAGACCGCCATTCTACAAATATTCACATAGGGGCTTTCACAATGTCTGTTTACCATTCAGCTTGCTAAAACTAATTCTGAAAATGTTGTATTCTCAGAATCTTTTTCCACACTGAACTTTATTTTGCCTTCTTCCTCCTCGTGGGACTAAAAATACCTATAATATTATTAGTTACAGTCAGTTTGGGGCGTAATATGATTAAATATTTGAGCTGCAGTGTGGAGCGTGATACTGATGTCATTCCAGGGTGTGGAAAATGGAAATCCGTATTGGGACGGCGAAAACGCAGTCCCCAATACCGGATTTATCCATTTCACACTGGATTGGCGAGGCGAGCCGAAAGTCCAATACGGACTTCTCAGTTTCAGCACCCGGATGGACGTCGAGTATAAGTGTCCCAAAACGTTGAAAATGTAGACAATTTATCTCGCGATTGATAGATGCGCTAAGATATAACATAGGAAATCTAGTACAGATTTCAATCTAGCATTTATAAATTCTTCAATTATGAAATTGAACCACATATAGCATGATCAATGTGCAAATTGGAACATAATTATAATAATCCACATATAAAATTATAAGTCAAAATTTAATAATGTTGAGTGCAAACTAATGCAAATAATCTCAGTTGAGCATATAGCGTGTTAGCTATATAAAGTCTAACACTCCCTGCAAGTAGATGTGTATTGAAATTCCAAACTCTGTTAACTACGTCACAGTTAAAAAGATATAAAATAATTGAAAAATTTCGGCAAAACGTTTATATCGTTCCGTGTACAATACCCATTAGAAGAGAGAGCCTATAGTGCTATGAAAATTGTATAGGGGGCCATTCATTGCACTTGTGAACATTACAATTGAAAGGACACAAAAATATTGATAGATTTCGTCTATCTTGTGTTCGGCGTCATGTGATATTCATTTTTGTTCATCTCCAATCATTAATCCAACAACTGACATTAGGCACTTGAGGCACGTGACTACACATAATTTTTACAGCATAAAAAATTGAATTTTTTTATTCCAATGTTAAAATTCCAAATTTTTTGCTTATTAAAAGTCATGAATGCAAACAAGATATAAACCCAACCGTGGCGCAGTGTCAACACTTTCCTTGTAGGTCTATATGTGAACTCTTATTTAAAACACTTTCACCTTTCAAGCAATTCAAAATCATTCACAACTCGCAAACAAATGTTTGTATTTGGAAATAAAGCAATATTTCACTTGAATAAAAGTTGTCTGATATAGATTTTTTTTCCCTCTGAATTATGGCATTCAATATAAAAATATCAAACTTTTTCTTCAAAATGTATGCCTTCCCATCATAGGAGGCAGGCAGGGGGGGGGGGGATGCATGGTTATTTGTTGGTCATTTAATTTGATTG
>CAJDSM010013157.1:0-16072 GCA_903981925.1 Ostrea lurida | reverse complement strand
GAATGTTGACAAATATCTTTTTGTGTCAATGACGCTTGATGGAGGGAAAAAGAAGAAATATTGAAGACTTGCAGTTGATAGTTACTAACAAAGAAGTAATTTCACAATCTCTTTGTCACTGCTGTCACAAATCGACATCGTTTTCTCATTGGAGACCAGTGTGATCTATGCCATCCTCATTGAAGTTTCTAGGAGTCTTGAGGCGATTATTTGAGAAACTCTAGACATCGCATGAAAATCAATGTCAGTTTTTTTTTTAATTTCCTGCAATTGATAAGTCTGAGTTTTGTGTTGCTGTTTTGTTTCCATGGAAACTGTCTTGTGATTATCAACTTTTACTGAATTTGCGTGTGCATTCATGATAATTGGTGTCATCTCAAATAGTCTGATGCTAATTGAAAATATACAGCAAATCAATTCAAAATTGCTCATGGCTTCATGTGAATTTAAACACCAAAGTCTGTGTAGAGCTACACAATATGCAGTTTATCGTATCACGTTTGTAAGGTTTACTGCTGGGCTAAAGGTGTCCATCATTGCACATCATTCTTTATGTTTAATTCAACTACAGAGGGCAATAGGACTTTTTATATGGCAAGTCATTAGGTACGCGTAGGAAATGTACTAGTGTAGATATCTGAATGAAAATCTTCCAATCGGAACGAAGACAGATACCGAATTATCAAAGGAATGCAAAACAAGGTTTACTTTTTTGTTTTGTTTTGGTCAATAGCTTTATTTAATGAAACCGTAATGGGGAATCGATAATGGTTTATTGCTAATATCTGATGAAGCCTTTTTCTAATATCAACTTGGTATTGTTGACTTGTTTCATATGCAAACACTTGAGATGTTGGAACATGCGAGGGGCCCTGATCAATAGGCGAATGGAAAACAATCCCAGAGCTTCATGACGGCCCATAAAATGTGAGGCTGTTTCTGTTTACTCAGTCAATATTTATCCAGGGTATAAAAACCTATTCAAAAATTGTAACCAGCCTGGTGTGATATTGTCTCATTCAAAAATTCTCATTCCTTTAAAGTACACAGAATGCGAGTTCTGTTAAAAGAGGGGGGAATTCTACCTGAAAAATGATTTATTGAAATTGTTCAAACTCGTTAGACAGAGCAAATTTGCCGATCAGGATGAAAAAAAAAATCCTAATGGAAGCTTCTCTCATTGAGCACTCCATGAGAGAAATTCTCATGTGTATCGATGTGCATCAGCAGTCATTTGTGAAATACCCAGGTGATTTGACATACAGCATTTAATAATATTATCACTTACTGCAAACTTAGATGAATAGCCCTGATAAGAATTCATAGAACATTCAGAGTAGAATTAAAGTTACTTTAGCTTCACTGAAATTGATTACTTTTTTTCTATTTCTAAAACCGTGCTTTATTTGGTCTCCCTTTTTTGCAGTAACAGCAAATGATGAATATGATAATGTGATCTTTTTGCAAATGCACACTCTTCTTTTTTTTTCGAGGCATACGGACCTGTGTGAATTAAAGCCAAGAGATAGGACCTAATGATAAAACAGCTGAAATTTCATCCTCGGCAAACAAGCAAAACCCCCAAACCCCATACCAACAGATGTAGAGAATGAATTAGATCAATTCCGGCTGCACTGAGGTTAAAACATCTCTACCGATAAGAAAGAAACCCAGTGTCAGATGTATTTTGCAATGGCATCCATAGTAAATATTTTTCTACCAGATATGATAGATTTTATTGGATGGGTCTCTCGTTTGATTGACAAAGTGGGCGGAGTCTGACTTAAATACATGCCTAGTGATAGATAAACAAATTCAGTAGGATTTTTTTTTAAAAAGTGAAACTCTTAAAGGATTTTTTTATTTCAATGAAACTAATAGACCTTGACGCGCATTGATGAAAGTCAATATGCCAATGGAATGCAGAGGATCGAGACTGATTTCTGTTTGAAAAGCCTGTATAGTAAGACATCTGTTCTGTAGTGTGGCTGAGTGGTTTTCATCCCCCGATTTTCTTTGTCAATGCAATGATTGTACAGCATGTGTTTTAAAAAATAACCCGGAGGAAAATATCCAGCCTTTTCATCATAAATAATACAACTGAACATGTAGAATTAGTCAAGCATTCTCACAGCACCAAGCAGAGCTATTAAAAACATACAACTTTAAACAAATTGTTTTGTAACAGATGGTAGATATTTGGATGAATTGGTGTCTACATAAATTTTACACTGGGAATGCGAGCTGTTTGTAATTGTATCGAGGGTTGTGTGGAGTGGATACATTACACAGTTCCCAATGTCGCTGGCCGGAAATCAGAAAGTGTTTCAAATATTGACAGAATTCTAGCTGATTTGAGCTTGACAATAGTCCAGAATATTGAACACCAGCCTGCATAACAAAGGCATACCAGTATGTTAATGCATCAGAGATATGAAGGGCCTTTTATAAGCCACGGTCTAGGGGAGTAATACTGTGTTTTCTATCTCTTGGTTGTGGCTCATTGGAATGCAACTTAGTTATGCACTCTCTCTCTTTTTCTCGAGAAGTAGAATATGAATAACGATTAAACTAACACGAGTTTTCCATCCTCGAAAAAGAGAACCTTCACACCTGAATGAACAGCTGTGTACCAAGACAGCGAGAGGAAAATACATCAAACGGTGTCAACATGCTTGTAAAATATTGATGACATGAAGACAGGTGGTCACATGATTTCCAACATGTGACATGAACATCGTACTACTTACACATTCCAAATTCATTTTATCGTGTTGACATTGGCGATATGAAGGACTTTTCTGGTTGTAATCTTGACAGTGTGACCTTAATGAGTTCAAGAGTCATTAGAAACAGCTGCCAGTCATTCACATGACAGGAAAGATACCATCAGCCATTTTTAACATTTGATTATGAATTGGTTATTGATTGGTTTTTAACAAATTTGAAAAATAACATCAAAAGCTGACAAAGCTATAAAAACTTGCTAATGATTTACATTGAATTATGTTATGAATTAATCTATTTTGTGCCTTTTATAATGTCTCTTGTCGCAGATAATATTTTGAATATTTGCACCTTTTTTTTCCAGACTGAAATAGCCAAACGATTGAATGCAATATGTGCTCAAGTCATTCCGTTTCTCTCTCAGGAGGCAAGTATAGGCCTTAGCAAATCAGTAATCCAGTAAAATCAAGTATAGGCTTAGCAAATCAGTAAAATAGTTAAGGCCTTAGCAATCAGTAAAATCAAGTAAAGGCTTAGCAAATCAGTAAAATCAAGTATGCCTTAGCAAACAGTAAAATTCAAGTATAGCCTTAGCAAAATCAGTTAAAATCAAGTATAGGCCTTAGCAAATCAGTAAAATTCAAGTATAGGCCTTAGCAAATCAGTTAAAATCAAGTATAGGCCTTAGCAAATCAGTAAAATCAGTATAGGCCTTAGCAAATCAGTCAATAATCAACGTAATAGGCCTTAGCAAATCAGTAAAATCAAGTATAGGCCTTAGCAAATCAGTCTAAAATCAAGTATAGGCCTTAGCAAATCAGTACATCACAGTATAGGCCTTAGCAAAATCAGTAAAAATCAAGTATAGTGCAAATAGCCTTAGTCAAATCAGTAAAATCAAGTATAGGCCTTAGCAAATCAGTAAAATCAAGTATAGGCCTTAGCAAATCAGTAAATCATAGTATAGGCCTTAGCAAATCAGTAAAATCAAGTTATAGCCCTTAGCAAATCAGTAAAATCAACAGTTATAGCCTTAGCAAATGCAGAAAATCAAGTATAGGGCTTAGCAAATCAGTCAAATCAAGCTATAAGCCTTAGCAAATCAGTAAAATCAAGTATAGGCCTTAGCAAATCATTTCATCAGTGTATAGGCCTTAGCAAATCAGTAAAATCAAAGTATAGGCCTTAGCAATCAGTTATCAAGTATAGGCCTTAGCAAATCAGTAAAATCAAGTATAGGCCTTAAGCAATCAGTAAATCAAGTATAGGCCTTAGCAAATCAGTAAAATCACAGTATAGGCCTGTAGCAAACAGTTCAATCAAGTATAGGCCTTAGCAAATCAGTTAAAATCAAGTATAGGCCTTAGCAATCAGTAAACAGTATTAGCCTGCAAATCAGTTTCATCAAGCTAATGGTTTTAGTATATTTGATCCAGACTGTCACCTATAAACAGATGTACTGATGATACGAATGATAACAGATGTACTGATGATACGAATTAAACAGATGTACATGATGATACGAATGTAACAGATGTACTGATGATATGAATGTAAACAGATGTACTGATGATATGAATGTAAACAGATTGTACTGATGATACGAATGATGTACTGATGATATGAATGCCGAATTTATATTGCAGCACCAGCAGCAAGTTGCAGCGGCAGTGGAGCGTGCAAAACAAGTCACCATGACGGAACTGAACCAGATTATTGGGGTGGGTGAAGCCTGAACAAAGACTAGCCTATTAATTATATTAGNTTATTGGGGTGGGTGAAGCCTGAACAAAGACAAGCCTATTAATTATAATGGAGATATTCAACAGATCCTGACGGTTATGCTGGAAATCAAACTTGTGTAGTAGTAAATTAAGAATTCACGAAACCAAAATTAATTGTCACGTCTGGAGTTTGAGGAAAGTTGGTTAATATTTATTGTAATTTAAAAAAAAAACAAACCCAAGAGAGATTGTGTAAAGCTAGATAATGCATGAACCATTGTCAAACCAGCATCACCACTGGAAGGTTGAACCGCACTGGTCAAGTGCATGAAACATCAACGATCTGTCATATTTTCCCCGTAATGTTATTAATATACATTTTTAGTCACAGATGTGTGTAAATGAAATATTGATTGTCACATAAAAAATTAATGACTTCTGGAATATTATGAGAGATTACTGGATATGAGAGAAAATTAAAGTACTTGTGTTATCGGAGAGAAGTTGTTCACACACTAATGACAAAGCCCCCCTTCTTTCTAGCAACAGATGCAGGCAGGCCAGCACCTAGCAGGCCATGGTCATGGGGCTCCACCATTCCCAATGCCGCCCCACCCCCCGGGGCTACAACCCCCCCTCCCTGTCTCCAGTGCTGCTAGTCTATTGGCCTTCCCAGGGAGCAGTCTAGGGCCGTCACATCACCTCAGTAAAGACGAAAAAGGTAAACACGAGTTGTATGAAAATACAGTCGAATCTCGTTATCTCGAACTTGATGGGACCAAGACAAAAGTTCGAGATATCCGTGAATTTGAGATATCGAGGGTAAAAATATTAATAAGATAGGTAGTTGGGACCTCCAAATCAGTTCGACATAGCCATGGTATTTGAGATATCAGTGTTCGAGATATCGAAGTTCAACTGTAGTATGAAGAAGTACTGTACACACTGGGATGTTTCCTCATGGCTAGGGCTGATGAGGGCCAATAAACTCGACCACATCATAGATTATTTGAATATTTGATTAAGAATGGTGGATAAAGAATGCATTAATCAACAATTGTGAACAGATAAAACTTTATATTTCCCCAGATAAGGAAAATTTTCAGTTTGAATAGAGGGAAGTGGTTCATTAAAAAGAGTTTTCTTGACTCCTGGGGAATCTGTGATTATTGTAGGGAAGAAAAAAATGTATTATTTTTTTTCATTGGTATTCAGGTGACAATCCAGGCACCAGTGTTTGATTAGCAGTTTGAATTGTGTACTTGGAAAAAGAGAGAGAAAGAAAAAATCATTAGGAAATGCAAATCATAAATTGTATTACTTGGCTCAAGAGATCAATGAAAGAGATTGGGTGTCCTGTGGAGCTCGCAAGACAGAACTAAAGTCACCTCGTTTATATGACTCAAAACCATGTTATTTTCCCCAGATCTGGTGATAGATTAAGGGAATATTGTATTGCATGCAATTTCTTTTGATGATCTCTTCTCGGGGTTGGGAGAAAAAAATTTTGAGATAAGAGGATTTTGTGTCAAAACCCTGGGAGAAATTTGAATTTATAAAGTGAGAACAGGGCATTATTTGATTTATTTCACCCTCTTCCGGACTCCATGCTTTTCCAAAGAAAATTGACAGCTTTCCTTCAGTAAATATGCATTAAAATACCCTTGGGTCAAAGTAATTGTTGTGTTTTTTGTGATAATTAAAGAATTTCTATAGCTCTCAGGCTGAATTAAATATTTATCTGGTATTGATTTTGTTTCCCTCTCATTACGACTCAAATTAACTAAATCATTCACGTTGACTCTTTTTGATCGCGGTAAGGGGGAAATCGGCTGTGATTGTTCGATGAACTATGTCATGGTCCAGTAAATTGCACTGCAAATTTTCTCCGTTGCAGATTTTTTCCCTTGCAGATTGCCTAGGCGATTATATGCATTAATGTTATTGACAAAACATTGTCATTATCTTGCTAGACTCTTTATTTTTCTATCTGCGAAGTTTTTCATGGAAACAAGTTTACATGATATTCATATATATGTTTCTAGCAATTTGTTAACTTTGATGAGGGATTTATTTTGGGAATGAGAGGTGTGTAATTTTAGATCAAGAAGATGGGCTTTAATGACACGATGAATGTAAATATTGGTTTAGCGGGGACCATGCTGAGTATTGTATTGATTATATTAAGGTGATCAATGATGGTGTTTGTGGTAATTAATCAGAGTAAATAAATGGGATGTTTATCTAATTCATTTTTTTCTCTTGCTTTCAGATGACAAACACAATGTAAGTATAATGTTTCTTTTTTTTTTCACTTACGTTATCTGATTTATGTAATGATGGCACAGATTCAACATAAGAGGATGTAGACACCCCCACCTCACCACCCCTTGCCAAAAAATAGGTAAAAAGTGTGAAGTCTGATTCAGAGGGACTGGTGACGAAGGCACTGACTGATTAAAATATAAATTGATAAAGAACAATTAAGGCTTTTGGAGGCGACCTAACCAAGGACACATGATTGACTTGTCTGGCACAGAGATATATTGAATTTACTTCGACAATCAGAATTAGAGTAAAGCTGTTACTAATCGCCTAATCAGATATGTTATAGGATTAGAGGGTAGGATTAACGTGCTAATCCTCGGATAAATCTGAAAGGGTTTAGAGATTAAATTCTTGAATGGTGTAATATATGTGTTTTTGCATGTTATATATACACTCACTATATATATACCGGTATATATATACATATATGTCAGTTTGCAGGGTCTTTATTGGCATATTTCCCCCACCCACAAACAATGAAAGAGTAATAACGTGTTCTAATTAGATAATTTTAGAGCAAAGGGAGGCTTTTTCCATCATTAAGAAAATGCACTGGAATTCACAGGGAGAATTTCATATCAAACCATTGAATATTAACCATCATGTCTCATATTTAGCATTGCTGTAGTTTTTCATCACACTGTGAATTGAACCCACTAGGGAATCCGGGATGATCCATATTGGAAAATTAGTTTCACAGCTACTTAGAAAATATTGCTTTCTCAGCCGCTTAAGGGATTTGAGAGGCGAATTTGAAGCGTGATTATAGATTTGATTCCCATTGTCACTGAGGGAGGGAGTTTCTGTCTGTTGTAGCTGATTTGTGATGGCTAGGGGATAGGCAATCACTGTGCACTTACAGTTAGGTGGGATCCAGGAAATTTTATAATTTTCCAATAATGAAATTAATCTTCAGATTTATAGCTTAGTATTTGTCATTAGTTTTTTTTTTGTAGAGAAAAAGATTTTGAAAAATACATTTATGAGCTAAATGTGAATTACTAGTTTTAAAAAAAAAATTATATACAAAAATTCTCGTGCAACTTTGAATGAATAAATCTGGTATTTTATTGCAAGTCCAAACCCCAGGAATAAATTGATATTATTGTCAGCCTGATCCCTTCCCCAGAGAAATTTTTCACGTATTTGGAGAAGGGATTAAAACTCCTTACTTAAATGGGTTTCATTTGACTAAGCACTTTTGCTAACAGATTTTATAACTTATAATGTGGCTAAGTACACATTAAAAAGTGGCACAATATTTACAAGTTTTGGGTCTTGTGTCACCAGGGTTAAATCATATTAGGGTAAGCTGATCATATGAATACCATGCTTCATTGAACTGCTAGCATAGCTGATCACCTGTGGGTATCGTAAAGCCGCGGAAATCTGCAGTAATCACGAGCGACCATTCTGTTTCGGTCATAGGAAAATACACATGCCACATACAGGAGGGTTTTTGACAATTGCTTTTGTTGTCTCCCCGAAAAATTATTAATAATTGAAAAAAGGATATGTTTTCAGAAATGTACATGTAGTTTATTTGTGGGAATATTCACTCATCGTTGAACGCAAATCTTGATTAATGTAGACGGAAGCAAAGATTCTCTTTAGCAGGATTGCTATCAAATCAGACAGTACAAAGCTTAATAAATACACATCGGGGAAAAAAATTGAAAAGAAAGTTTATGATGTGAGAAAAGTAAATTTGCTTAGTTCTGTATGCCTTGATCGAATATTAGCTACTTGTTGAAGTTACGCGCAGGCTTGTATTGACTCAAGATGATATTTAGTGTTTGCGTAGGTCTTCTGACTGATTATCGGCACACAGTGCTGTGTTTCAGTGGAGGGACTGTGCAAATATCTAGGTCCCAAAACTATATATTTGTTATTTTCCTTCTTTTGTTGACAGATCCCAAATGATAAAACATTCCTGACTAGTGCTGTATTGAAATAAAAGAGTAGTGTAGAAGTTGACTGAATCAATCTAGACTCCGTGTGTACCTTTGCTTTGTGTACATTGCACAAATGGATTGCTTTAAGTTTCAAACAAACCCATGTTGACACAGGCTGTGTTTATCTGGCCGGCTATTTAGAAATTATTGGAAGTCTTGTGGAAATAGGGATATCCAAAGGTTACTGTAGCTTAATGATTTCCAAATCGGTAGTCGCTTTTTGACACCCAAGTTTTTTCTCTTTTCAAAAATGTCCTAACTGGGGGACCTCCTCTGTTGAATCTGTAATGAAACATTGTATACTAGTTGTTCAAAAGATTTTAATTTGACCAAACTTTTCTGTGTTGAAGAAAAGATGATTGAAGTTTGTTGTTATTTGGCCAAGACTGCAGGATGTTTTCGCTTTGGGTGTTTACGTTTTCGCTATTGCTGCTGTATTTGTCTTTCACAGTGCCTGTTTACACGTCTTTTACAAGCCTAATATCAAACAATTAACGATTCAATGAGTCCCAGCCATAGAAGTTCGGTTTTAACAGTTAAACATTAATGTCAATGTTTCCCCGAGATCTCAAATTTATCAACTTCAGTAAATTCCTGTGTCAATAAGGTTGTCTACATATTTGCATAGGAAAATTGATATTCCTTGGAGGGGAAGAGGGTGTATGTTTCCAAAACACACCTTCTGTGTACACAGAGATAGGTTACTGTGCACGATTACAAAACTGGAATGGAGTTCATTGAATTTTTCTCGAGTAAATCTCATTTGAATTTATTTTCTTGTCTCCCCAGAGTAGAGTCCTGCATAAAACTGCATACCTTGGGGGGAATAAAAGTGAAAAGACCTATTTTTTGACAGATTATAGACATCAATTTAAAAGATTACAAGTTTTCATTTTCCAAATATTTGCCGAAATAGGACCTGCAAGGTGCAATTAAATTTCTATTCAACCCCGGTATAATCTGTAATCAGATGTAAAATCTTTTTTGATTGCTTTAGTGTTTCATTCTGGTGTCAGGAGGGTGTAGAAACGTGTTTGTTGGACCATAAAATGAGGGAGGCCAATTCTGGAAGATAATGGAGGATCTGGTCACTTGTCAGAGAAAGAAGTTTTTGATACTAAGACGGAGATTAGATTTACACAGTATAAATGAATTAGTTCTGGTCTGATAGCCCCTGATAGGCCATAAGCCAGATTTTATGATCTGTTGTAATTTACAATTTTATTAGGGATCATATTTTGTTTGGCAACCCAGTAAGAAAATATCTTGTAAAGAATTAGATCTTTTGTAACTGGACATTTACCACAGGTAATCTAATTTGGAACGAAATATGTAAAATCGTTATGGAACAAGAGAGAGATTGGTCCGTTTTCGATTTAAACCACACCCCTATGGCAGATTGATATCATCTTAAATACCTACTGCAGATAAGGAATACATATCCCTTTAAGGCTTACATTATGAAGAAATAATTCATCAAATACTCATTGGTTGACATGGAGTTTAGGCGCAATGGTGTTAAGACATGAGAAAAACAGGAAAAAAGCTGCAGGGATTTTTCAGATTTCAATGTTTTCTATCTGGGGGTTCTTTAAGGGAAGGTGGCAAGGATTATATTCAGCCTGGGAAATCCTAGTTAAGCAGTTTATACTTACTGAATTAATCTTTGGATGCAAGTCATTATAAAGACAGCTAATGGGGACAGAAAATCACACATTGAAGATGAAATTTTGGATGAATTTTAAAGGACACATTTGAAATGGGAAAAAATTCAATAAATCTTATCAGAGAGGATGATTATGTGCATATTAAAGCTAAAAAGAAAATTTTCTTGAAGAGATAAAATTGATCCAGACAATTCTATGTGAAGAGGGTTTTTATCAATAACAAAAAAAATGCTCCTTCACATCATCTGCATGATGAAAAATCAATGGCACGAATTGTAGATAGAGAAAATTTGAAAAGTTGCTAAGTTCCTTAATTCTGTTAATGCAAATAATTATTTGACAGTAAATTGTGACAAATGACTAGAATTGTCTGTTGCCATGGATACTGTGTGAGAGCAGGGAAGAATTTTGAAGATTCTGGTCTTTGAAATTCTTTTTGTCTGAGTAACAAGACCCAGTGTAAGGAAGTAACAACCCCCATATGGTAGACACCTGCAACAGATTTTCTAATAATTCTCAGAAAATATTGCCTTGTTTTTTAATCTGTCTATATCTTATCATTTTCTACTTGACTTTCGTAGACTGTACATATTTGTCAAATCTATAAGGGGGCCATATTGAACTCGGAATAGAATTGTGTGTAAACACCATTTCATAGCACAGTACAAGGGCCTTGGTAGACAAATACATATGGAGTATTTGAATAATGGAGTCATAAAAACGTTTGACAAGCACTTCAAACTAGTTCAGTTTATAATATTTGTTATTGTATTACAAGAGTCTTGGTGATAAAGAAGTGCCTTTCGTTGTCTCCCACATGGAGGTTAGGGAAAGCTTGGAGGCTTGGTGATATGAAATGAGCTTTCAAGATTTTTTTTTTTTTTCGGGCCTCCAGGAAATGATCGTTAAGAAGCAGGTCAATAAAACACAATGAACAGTACAGAGGAAGTTTTACTAGTGGATGGTGTTGACACTAGCACAACAGTATAATGGCTCCTTATTAAACACTTCAAGGAGTAAAAATTCTTTATCTATTTATAATTTTCATGTCCTTAATTGTTACCTGCATGGTAATTCATGTGTCATAAAAAAATCCATTGATGTAGGAATTTAGAGATGTGTATCAGCAGTGCTGTTAGACCACTTTTAATGATAGATTTGCAAGTTCCCTCCTTTTTCCTGAATATTTGTCTTTTATACCATCTTGTCACTTTTTGAGCAAATTTTGACTCCTTCGTTAATAGATCACACCAATTCCCAATAAAAGTTGTCCCTAACGAGTTGATTCACGATATTGATTTCCAAAAAGCAACAAAATTATGAATTGATAACAATTATTGTATTTTGATTACCCTCCATTGTACTTTTACATAAACCTGTATGAAATATAATAAAAAAAAAAAAGTTTTTGAAACAAAAGTTGAGTGTGATGAAGTATAATGGTTGTCTTTTGTTTTTATAGAGATCTTCTGCATCTCCTAGTGAAAGGGAAAGAGAGCGGGAAAATTCGAACACAAATGCGAAAAGTTTCCCCGTAGTAGAACTCCAGAAGTAACCGAGTCTAATAAAAAGAGACGGGTGGACGAGAAAGAGAGAGTGAGTATGACCAGTTCATCTGAACATCGATGATATTATAAAAAAACACCTCAAAATCGCTGTACTTAAGTAGAGGTAGATTTTTATGTACTTGACACCTTAGGCTTGAATTTCGAGGATTTTTGGTGTGGAATTGCCACACAAACAGTCATGTGATTTGTGGTTTCAACTAAAAAAGAATGTTGAAAGTACGAAATTTTGATGGGATAGAGGAAACATACTACAATTGATAAAGAGATGTGTGTGCATAAAGTGTTCTTGAATAAACGAGAGTAAGTGAAGCTATTATTGCAACAACAAAGAAGAAATAACACCAAGGACCTAAATGGGTTTGAATGTAATTTCCTGTTGAACACAAGGACTTATTCCCCAAGAAAGCAGCATGCATGGCTCATTGATAATTGAGATGGTTTGCCAAACTCATCGCTCCATGGAACAGGATTTGTCCCTTGTAAGGAGAACTTCCTCTGATAAGTTTGGAAATTCCTGGTGCTTTTTTTCACACGAGACAGTAAGGAACAAAAGACTCTGAGAGCTTTTCCTCTGAATTTTCTGAGAGACCACTCAAAAACATAAATTACCGATTTCAAGAGAGGTTTCCTAGAATAGAAACATGATTCCCAAGTTAGAAATATTTATATAGTTAGATGGAAATATTTGTTCATGTCTTATTTTATAGAAAACTAAAACACTTTGTATTCATGAATATTTATATAATTTTTTGTTCGTTATAAAAAATATTATAAGGGTTTGAAAGCAGGGATACCATGAAGTATCAGGTGAATATTTTTTGCCAGTTTTGGCAGAAAACGACCCTTGCTTTAATTTTGCTCTTTACTATCCCAATTTAATACAGCACAAGCATTATCCCACTTTGTTTTATTTTTATGTGGCGATGAGAGGTCCCTATTGTCTTACGTTTTATATTGAGAATTGTAAACAACGGTACACGTAAGGTTCATTGATGACAGAACCTTGGTAAATGTGGATATTGAACAGAACATTTACATACATTTCATTTTGCAGGACAGTGAAGGTGAAAAGTCTGATCAAGAACTGGTTGTCGATGACAACATTGGAGAGGTAAGAAAGCCATTAAAACTGAAAAAAACTAATTAGATTAAGTCATTACCACACATATTATACACCCAACTCCAGTCTATTCAAGTCTGTAGAAATGATTTAAAACTACAAAAGACTCTATGTATAAGACAAAAGAGTCGGAGATTCATTAGATCCACCACAANTAGAAATGATTTAAAACTACAAAAGACTCTACATATAAGACAAAAGAGTAGGAAATTCTTTAGATCCACCACATGTTTTTTGTGATGATAGAATAGTGTCAAGATAATAAAGCTGAACAAGGAAGAAAATGTGCACTATCATGTTCAGGAGGAACACAGATTAAACTTAGTAATGCAGCTGTTCTTTGTCAAATGTCAATAACTTCCGATTGTTCAAGTGGCCTCTTCATTCCTGGATTGGTTTGAACCCCCCCTCTCTTGTTGCCTGTTCGGGGATATCTGCACTGTTTGTAAAATTGGACAAGATGATTACCCTCTGGCTCTGACATCTTATCATGGGATTTCAGGCTTCAGTCTTTCTTTCTTTCTTTTTTTTTTTCTTTCCCCGTGCTGTGGTTCAGGCTTTGATCAATTATAGATAATGCAACCACTAGAGGCAATTAGATTAAAAAGGGAATATAACAAGGAGACCAAGAAAACTATCTTGTCAATGTATTGAAATGCTGTTCTGCATGTTACAAACAGATAAATTTTTATCTTATCTTGATTTTTTTTTTCTTACTTGATTCTACATGTAATAAAGCGAAAAAGTGAGAGTGTCTGCCTGGAAGTACGCAGGTGCTTGACCCGAACGTTTTACTTCCTAGCGGTATCTTAGCACAGATACAGGTAGCCAGTTTCCCACACTTTTTATGTGTATGATACATTACACCTGACCATGTTAATCGTAGGTAAGACAAGCGCTATATAAAAATCCACTATCCGTTTTTGACAGGCCTCTTTATATTTTATAGGACAGTGCACCCATGAACGGGGACCTTTCTCCCAGGGAAAAAGGAAAAGATTCCGCGAGCAAGAAGTCAGTAGATGACCGAATTAGTCCCAGGAGCGACGCTTCATCCCATGGCAGTTCAACATCCACAAAACACAGAGATGTAAGCCTCTCTTTATCTTGACCTTGGATGATAATTATGGATTTGAAAAGATCTAGCAAGGGGACAGTTAGTGTCATTTTGTGTGTTTAATTTATTGCACCTGGGGATATGATATAACGATTGATTCCAATCTTTCTTTCTAGTATAACTGATTACAGTTGAACATGATATGGCTCATCAATTTTTAATTCGTTACATGTGATGTATGAATTTGTCTATTTTATTTCTTCTTTTGGCAGTCAATTCCCAATGAAAAGGCTTCTACCCCTGTTTCAAAGCCAGCAACACCTACAAGTTCAGGAAACACTACCCCAGGGCCGTCCAGCGGTAGCGGCGGGGCCATCAAGCCAGGTGTGAAGTACCCCCTGGCAGGTGAGTGGGAGAGCGCCCCCTGGACACCTGAGTTTGTTGATTGACACTAACATGGTTTTTTAACTTCCTGTTATGTTGGGTGATGTTGCACTGTGATAAAACATGAGGGAAATCTTAATTTTTTTTATACTGAGCACAGAGAAGAGAAATTTTTTTTCTACAAAAATTTTTTCGCACTCCTCAAACCCAACAGCTCGTGTATTTGTTACTTGTTGATATTGGCACCGTGGTTTTTTTTGTATCACAAGGAAGTTTATGCCCATGTCATTTTAAAGACTTATAGTAGAGTAGGAAAATTTCAAACTATTTCTTGCAGAATTTTTTCTGGTATACACACGAAGGCTTTTTTTTTTTTTTAAGAATGCAATTATCTAATAGTGTTGGTGTAGTTTCTTGAATTGAAACCAAGGCATTTAATTAAAGAATAAGGAGGGTCTCTTTAGTTTACTGTATTGCTCTCTTTAGCAAAAGTGTCTGGCATGTTTGGATAAAAATAAACCATAATGCACATGTATGACAAAATACCACATTTGATAGGGAAGTACAGAAAGAGAACTGCTTTCAATGGGCCCCAAGTTGTACTTCCCCCACAGTGAATTGTTTTATTCATCATCTCAAGGGTCTGTTGAATGACTGAAATTTGTTCACAAGTGGGCAAGCCATTGAAGATACAAGTGAGAGATTTGATAGCTGTGATACATCCCCCTCTCCCCATCTAAACCTGAGAAAGCTGTTACATCCCCCTCCCCATCTAAACCAGGCATCAACAAAGTCTAGCCTAGCTCTCTCACTCCACGATGTTCTGATGTTATCTTTTTCATGCTAAAGTGTAAATGTTTAATAATTATTTGTAATAAATCAGCCTGTACAATTTTTCACATATTTTGTAATTGTTGAAAATATGATGCTACTTTATTGAATTCAAAAAGGGACAGAAAGATATAACTGAGTAAATGATCTATGTTTATGAAAAGAAATTTTAAAAAATGGAGAATTTTTGAGTAAATCTTATTTAACTGTATGCCCTGCGTTTCAGGTACCTATGGAGGTGCTCCCTACCTCCCTAATCATGGTATGCCTGCTGATATTTCAACAAATTTCAACGGCAACGGAATAGGGGCTGCCATCCACAACAATATATCGCCCAATAACATAGCGTTTAACCACCGAAATCTATTCCAAGGGGATCCCCATGCTAACCCCGCCCACGCAGCTCATATACGACCAGCCCTGGGCAATTCTGCAGGAGGAAAACCGTAAGTCAAATATTTAAAAATTTTCAATGACCATTGGCATTTCATGATGAATTTGTTAATTTAGTGGATAAATAGTTAGTATAATTAAGTGGGGAAAATGTTATCCAAAAACCATGGATATAAAAAAATATGGAGATTAAAGTGTTTAATAATCTATAGGTTATTTCATAATGAACAACTGTTGCAATGTCAAGTGCTTGTGAATAGCCATGGAGATGAGAATTACAAGAGAGTATGAGAGGATTCGCTTATTATTAATGAGAGA
>CAJDSM010013156.1:7099-21456 GCA_903981925.1 Ostrea lurida | reverse complement strand
ACTGGACCGAAAGAATGGAGATTTACATGAAAGCAAAGTCCTGACTATAGTGTATTTAAATTTGTACAGATCGATATACATAGTATAAATATGTTTGAATTAAACGATCAAATTTCAACGCCCCTACAAATTTTACAAATTCTACAAATTTTGGATCACTGAATAATATGCTTTCCTTAAAAAATAAAATCTACCAAAGGACTTATGAACATCCATATTATATCTACCCTACATTTAAAAGAAAGACAGATTCTAATTTATTCATAGGGTGGACAATATAAAAAAAAACGTTAATCAAATTAATTAGGCTAGAAGATAGGACCTCGGTACAGGATAGTGCATAATATGGACTCAACGCACCAAAGGATCACGAACCTACCGTATGAGAGAGAGAGACATTGCCCTCCTAAACAATTTGACCAAACAAGAGCGTTCAGAGAGAGAGAGAGAGAGAGAGAGAGAGAGAGAGAGAGTTCATTGTCCTCCTAAACACTTTGACCAAACAAAAGCGTTCAAAGAAAGATAACTCTAATATTTGGTTTGTGCCACGTGTGAGAAGCGCAGAAGGTAAACATGTCGCAAGAAGACGAGAAATATATGGACGAGTTCGACAAATACAACATCGAGCAGGACAAATATGTCCACTCAGGAAAAAGTGGGAAGGGACGCAGCAAAACGGAGACTGAGCAAAATAAAAACCAGGGAGAGCACACGCGCAAAATCGCCGGCCAGCTCATCAACAGCGCACATAAATCGGACAAGGATCCCGAGCATAATAAAAAATAACCTACCATATGCGTAAGTGTCATGAAATCATATTTAACTTGTGTTTATTAGAATATTAATAGAATATTTCCTTATTATGGACTATGTTTTGATATGTTTTCGTGTCTGCGTAGTTGCCATTTCGCTAGCTCTTCGGGGAACGTAAACAATATGGATCGATAGATGTGTATAATACATGGTATCTACATGTAGATAACTAGCTGTAGGCCTACATTAGAATATTGTACCTGGTGAAATATACACATCTGTATGCAGTGAACTTCATGTATTTCTAAAATTATGCTTATCTATCTAAGAGCTGTCTCGATAAATCGTAAAATTTCCAGCTATCAAACTGACAAAGCTGGTACAAAAGAGTAAAGGTCAAGAGGAGTACTTAGCACTGTGGATAAAAAAAACAACAACAAACAAACAAACAAACAAAACCCACCAATACAATACAACTTTAAAAGGATATTCTATAGACATTGTTCACACGTTGTGCTCAGAAAATTCCATTTAACAATATTTACCTATTAATGACCGTTTTGGTGGGCACTATATATGCTCTCATGGTGTTGCTTTGTCCAGAAAGCAATAGTGCCCGAGCGGTAGCGAGGGCACTATTTAGCTTTCCAAAGCAACACGTACCATGAGCCGGGACCATGAGAGCATAGTGCCCACCTAAACAGTCATTAATGGGTTTAGTGCATCACTACGCTTTACAAAGCAACACCACCAAAGCATAAAACCCACCTTAGAGCTAGTGCATCGTATGATACATGTATGTAATAATTATTAAAGTGTCATCAAAGGTTTCTGCAATTAAATATTTATTTTCATGGCCAATTATGTAATTTAACTTGCTATTCACAGAATTATATGGCAAAATAAATAAATCATATTTGTTGTATTTTGATTTATCCTAATATAAACATTAAGTCCACCTGAATTTGAATAAACTATTTTGTGACAACAATGTTTTAAACACTCAGCGTGATAGTGCCCGGGCACTATCAAAAGACCAGGCACTATCACGTATAGAGCAGAAGACGTTATCCAATCAAATTTCTAGGATTTATCATGTGATGCACTAACATTTGATGTTAGTGAATGATTATCCATCATTCAGATCATGAACACGATTCTGACATCTGTATCAGGAGTTTCAGGTCTTGATACAGACCCTGCTTCTTTTTTCTTTAAATCAATAAATACGATTTAAAAAATGTATGTAAAATTCGATTTCTGAATTTCAAGAATGAAAAAAAAACAAACAAACATTATCATAAGCAAACAAACAAAAAAACCAAAAAATATAAAAAACCAAAAAAAAAAAACGAGAGTTAGTATGTTGAGATAAAGAAAACTTATTTTCCTCAGAATCATTATCATGAAAGATTGAATATAGGATTAAACATTCTTTTTGAAGAATTTATCGATGTGCAAACCCTGGACATTTTACAAACTGAATAAAAGTGCGAATTATTGTACAATTATAGTGATATATGGTTTTGAAATAAATGAGATAAACAGTTAAATAACAGTTATATACCAAGAATGTTAGTTGTAGAAGAATTCTTTGCCTCGCTGTGGACGTAACATAATTATAGCTACTACACTGTAATTAAGACAAACAATGATTTATGAATTGTTAAACATACACAAGGGGAAAAAAATCGACAGCAATTTATTGAAGATGAACAAGATATATAGGCCTACCAGTTGGCAACCCTCTCTAGTCAGCTGAATATTTGAATTATTTCCCTTTTCACCGAATTCAAGCAAGCATTATTTGTCAGCCGTGAAAAATTGTCTGATGTACATAGGCCTATCATCAATTCAGCAGTGTTATCATTATAATAAAGTTAGAAAAAAAAGTGCAAGGTTGGAAAACATAGCAAAGGTCAGTTTGTTCAAAATTTTAAAAGAATTGAAATAAGTCCATTTTCTGTAAAAAATACAATTTTATGCATTTATCTGCATTTATTTCCGTTGAATTTAACTTGTTTCAAACATGCAGTCATTTGAAAAATATATCATTTATAGAAAGGAATAAGATGATTTTGTGTGAGAAACAAATGTCCCCAAAATGAGCGTTACTCTCTCATATTAGGTATAAAAGATAGGAAATGTAGTACTGGTGGACAGTCAAGAGATTAAGGGAGGGTGCGCTAGGAAATGCATAACCGATCTTCATCGTTAGCAGCTCCTACAGAATAGTACATTCCTCCTTATAATACTAAAACAGTAAAAAAATAATATATAGTGTAGCAAATAAATGTAGCACCAGCACAGTCTTCACTTTCAGTTCAAATATCAGTGAAATGTCTACCGAGTGGAAAATGAGGAGGGGGGGAGGGGGGGGGTATTTCTATTCTCTTCTTTTTCTTCTTTCAAAAATTCAAAACTATAGTTTTGATAAAGAAATTCTTGACACCAATGAATCGAATTATTGATATAAAAATATGTTTTGATATCAACAATTAGGATATTGAAAATTTAATGTCAATAAATAAATTTTTAATTCAAAGAATTCAATTTATTGCTGTCAATCATTATGAGGAATATCTGATAAAATAAAACGCGTTTACAAGCAAAAAAAAAACATTTAAAGATGTATTCTTTTCTCTCAGAGTTACACACAATATCACTTTGATTCTAGTCTCTATTTCCATTTCTTACAGAACGATTTTATCGAAGCAGAGTGGATTGATGTTGATGCGGTTCACTATAATGAAGAAATGTTGAATTAAAAGACATGGAACGCAATGTAAATTGTTAACTGTGATTGAAACTGAAACAACTAAACATTAAATTTGGGATTGGGATGTTGTTTTGTCTCAGATATTTGTTTGTAATTCATTTAATTATTTTTTGTATTATTCACCGTTGTTTCTTTGTATAAACAGTGTTTCCATTAGTATTTTATGTGTGTCTTTTGGAGTGTCTGAGCGCAGGTAATACATGACTGACAATGGTTGTCAAACGAAATTTAAATAAAAATATTTTCATGTATTTTTTACATGTATATATCCAGAGTGCTCGCGCTTGATATGTACTCTAGGGAAAGTCCAAACTAGTCGTATAATATTGATATTACATTTTATTTAAAGACTTTCATCACTGTTTATACTGCTTCTGAATTTACATTGGAACCGTGACATTGCGAATTCCTGTCATACAATATACAGACTGTATTTTCAGTTTTTCATAACAGAATCATGATCTGACAGACCTCGGTGGATTGTTCGTCAGTGAAAATGCATATCAGTTGGATTTGCGGGGTTTTTATAAGACGATTACTTCTAAATTAGAATTTTGCATATATATATATATGTAAGTGGCATTCATATAAGAATTGACGTTTTTGGGGATGTTTTTAAGCCCCAATTGAATAAGAAGGTGCATATTCGCTTGCATCGTTCGATCGATCTGCTGATCGCGGTAGACCCAGTGTATGCTTAATATCTTGAGAAACCTTTATTTGAAGAACATAAAACTTGATTAACTGGAACCCCTTGAAGAGTAGATGATGCCTAACGATTTTCAGGTCACAAGATAGCGGGTCTGAAATTTGGCGATTTGCTGGCTAAAACTTGTAGATGTGCAGTGCAATAAAGTTTCAGAATTTTCGTTTTCAACCTAGGGGTTGAAAAAGCATGTTTTTTCTACAGAAAACCGTGGTTTCCCCAGAATGTACACCTCCTATATTGGGAGGAGCCAAATCATATGAGAGATGATTGGTGGTGCTCTTCTGATGTGCAAAAAGTTGTCAGAATTTTCTTTTTTACCTCGAAGGCAAATGGGGTGGAAAAATGACGAACGAAATCCTGGTGCCATATGCATTGTGTTACGTGCGACAAAAATATATTTGCTTTAAGGGTTAGAATCCCATCCAACATTCCAAAACCGAATTTGATTTGTAAATTGTTATAGCAAATTTAAGCAATGTACAAAATATGAAATGAATATCTGCAGAAAACCGCATGCTGTTTTCCAAGTCCAAGGGCCATAACTTGATAAAACTGTGCTGCCTCAATTACAACCAGTTAACCAGTCAATATGAAGTTTCAATCCTTTATTGCCATGTGTGTATGTGGTAAAAAGACTGTGGTCAGCAGTAGTATTTAAATGATATACGAAAAAATTATATTGTCAACAACCATGCGGTTAAACCGGAAACAGACGATTTCTGCAGTTGCAAACTAAGGGAGCCGGGACGGAACACACCCCACCTGATATCATCAGATATCACACTTCACTGTTCTCGATTAACAACACCAACTCTGAAACTGGACAAACAAGTCTAGATGTTTTTCCATCCCGGAATATACTACTCTGCCATCCACAATCGGACTTTCCCCATAGGCCACTGAATGCGCGGTCTCTGTTTGTCAACCATCAACACAACGTCACCAACCGAAATGTTCCTCTGGTCTTTTTGCCACTTCTCGTTCCTGAAGGACTGAAGGTACTGTGCTTTCCACTTATCCAAAAACGTCTGACAGGTGTCGTACTCTTTTCCATTGGATCTGTACATGTCCTAAGAGTCAAACAAGCATCTGGTGATGATACAAACATCCGGTTTCTGTGTGATTAAGAGCGACGGACTAAGTGGGTATGGTTCATCAGGATCGTCGACAGTGTCGTAAGCGGACGAGAGTTCATGATAGCAAACTTCGGCGAGAAACGTCACAGTACTTCAATGAGTTAAGATGTCCCTTAGTCATAAATTCTCCAACAACATAGAGTGAGGATACGTCGAGCAACACCTATTCAACCGCTCCAAACTCCACCCATGTGCGAAGAGTGAGGGGGTTGAAGAGCCAGGTAGTGCCATTTTCATACAACAATTTTCAATGGTCCGTTTCAACGTTGATAGTGTTGATGTTGAGGTCGTTGGTTGAACCACAAGTTCGTGCTCCTGTCTGATCTTATCTGTTCCACAGGACCCCGAAGCGCGACAACCCTCCTGTAAGCATTGATAGAGGCGCTCATTTCTTCAACAACTTCTATGTTCACTCTAGTGGTCAAACAAGTAAACAATATGGCCCATCTTTTGGATTTACTATAACTCCTCCACGAGTTCGTTTGGTAACTATGTTCCAAGGTCCAAAGGTGTCGAGACCCCATATGAGAACGGTGGACCTGGTTGAGTACGATCTATGGCAAGTCAGCTATTTTTTGGTGTTCCACATTCTGCGTAGTTTCGGACATAAAACACAGTTGTACAGAATTGACGAGATGAGTCGCTTGCTACCAACAATCCAGAATCCTGCAGAGCGTACTGTGCCACCAGTGATATGTCTGCCTTTGGTGCCTTGACTTCCTGTGTAGAATTCGACAATAAGTTTTGGCTACATGAATGTCTAGGAGGAAGGATAATAGGATTTTTGTCATCTGGATGTAGTTCCCCTCTACATGTATTTAATCTTCCCCCAACTCTCAGCACTCCTTCTGCATCTATATACGGATCCAACTTTCTCAAGGAGCTGTTTGTCAGAACAGAATTTCGCTCTTGCAGACTGTACTTTTCTTCTTGATAAGATTCTCTCTGAACAACTTTAATGATGACCTTTTCTGCTTCTTTGTAAGATGTCATCGATTTCGTGAGCTTACAGAAATGCCATCCTACACAAGGTCCCTGTCCATTAAAGCTCTGTGCCACATGCTTCAATCTCGTAATAGATTCGATGAGCTTTTTCCAATCTAGGAACTTTGAAAATCTGTGCGAGCCAAGTGATGCATTTGTCGATAACCCGTAACCTATGGTCTTATCTCCTTGTCTGAATCGGGATCCTGTAATTCATACGAGTTCTCTTCTGAAGAATCATCACAGGTTGAAATGTTGGGGGGGGGGGGGGTCCCTTAAGCCACATGCTATCCTTCAGGTCTGAAACATGAATGGCGCGTGTAGCCACATCTGCAGGGTTGCTGTTAGTGGATATATACTTCCACTGGTCCGATGAAGTGATTTGTTGTAAACGTGCAACTCGGTTGCTTACATATGTTTAGAACCTGCTCGATCGGTTAGTTATGTATCCGTGAACTACCCTACTGTCTGAATAAAACTGAAACTTGTTAAAGTCAATGTCCAACTGTTTAGAAATGTATTGTGCAATTTCAGTTACCAGAACGGCTGCACACAGCTCAAGACGGAGTATTGTGTGGCCATGTGAGGGAGCTTTTCCAAGTACAAACCTGAACTCTTTCTGGTCATCTGTCTTTGCTAATAAGTATCCTACGGCAGCTATAGAGCGCTCAGATGCATCACAATACACGGGGGCCTCTTTTGAATCACTGCTTTCAAAGGATATGCTGGTATAGACTCGAGGTATTCTTAGCTCTGTAAGCAAGCCCAATGATTGCCTCCATTCGTTCCACCAGGCAACTTGTCTGTCTGTCAGTGGTGCATCCCAGTCGATGGGGATGCGTGTGAGTGATCTGAGGAACAACTTGCCTTCAACAATGATTGGCGCTACAAATCCAAGAGGATCAAAATGCTATTGACCGTGGAAAGCACTCCTCGTCTTGTAGCTGGTTTCATCTCAGATGATGGACAGAACAGGAATGAGTCTGTGTCTAGATTCCAGCTGATCCCTAAACTTCTCTGAACTGGTAAGGTTCCCTCACCAATATCCACTTCCTTGAGGTCTTCGGCCAGATCCTCTGCACCGAACGCTTTTATCACTGCACGGGAATTGGGGGCGATCTTGTGGAGTGCAATTACCCTCCTCTATGTAGAGCTGAACGCGTCCTCATAAGGAGATCGACAGCTTGAGTCTCAGAAGGTAAAGAGGTTAAACCATCATATATGTAGAAGTCTCGCTGTAAGAAATTTGCGACATCCTCTCCAAATGTCGGTCCACTGAGAAATGCTACCCTCTTCAGTCTATAGGAGGCCACTGCCTGAGATGGACTGTTCCCGAAAACGTAACACACATCCTGTACTCAATATGTTCTCCATTTGGGTCATTCCCGCGATACCAAAGGAAACGCAAGTAGTCTTTGTGTTCAGCCTTCACTCGGAAACAGTAGAACATCTGCCGCGTCAGTCATAATGGCTATGGGTTCACGTCTGAAGCGCATCAATACGCCGAGTAAGCTGTTGGGCAAATCTGGACGTTAGAGTAAAACGTCGTTAAGAGAAATGCCACAGTGTTTAGCCGATGAGTCGAAGACGCCTCTTATCTGATTTGGTTTCTTGGGGTGGTAGACCCCAAATATTGGAAGATACCAAAGTTCCTACCCCCTTGAGTTGGCGGAGCGACTTCTGCGTGTCCGTTCTCCAGAAAACCTTGCATGAAGGTGAACACGTGTTCCTTCTTTAAAGGATCTTTCTGCATGCTAATGTGCAAACTTTTGTCCCTCTTCAAAGCCTGTGATTTGTTGTTTGGGAGTTTTAGTCTGTTAGAACGGAAAGGTAGAGGAGCCGTCCAGTACCCTCCTGAATCCTTTGTGAATTTTTTATCCATCAATCGTAGAAATTACTAGTATCTGTCTTCACTAGACAGTCCTGGTTTTTCATCATCAGGAGAATTTTGGAATAGGGTGCAGGTCTTGAGAAACATCTGAAGCTGAGATGAAGTGTTCGTATTTCTCTTTGACTTCAAAATCACTGTTGCAAGGTTTCAGCATCGTAGCTTGGACAATTCCTAGAATCGAAGTCTTGTATGTGTTAATGTCTGGTCTGTGGAATTTACAAATACACGTTTCACCAATCAGAGTCCAGCCTAGCGCTAGTTTCTGTACAAAATGTGTTCCATTTTGTTCTGTGACCTGTGCTTGAACATGATGTGCCTCGGGAAAATCCCTTCCTATTAGTAATGGCACTTGAGCCCTATCATCAATTGGAGGAAAATGATGAACTATTCCAGTCAGATGTGGATAGTGATTAGCAACATTTGATATCAGTATCCTGTCTTTTGAGCCAGGTACTTGGTCACATTCAATTAAAGTAGAAAGATCTAGTGTGCAATTTCCATCAAATGATTCTATCACGAAATCAGTTGCTCTCTTTCCATAAGTATCAATACAACCCATGCAGGAAGATAGGGTGTAGGCCGTATATCCGTCAGCATTAGGAAAGTGCTGGAAGAATTCTGAACTGACCAACGATTTGCTGCTTTGGTCGTCAATGATAACGTATAACGTCTGTTTGTTCTCTGGGTTTTCCTTCCTACAAACACGGGCTAGAAGACACCTTGAGCATGATCTCCCATTGAAGGTTCCTTTGTGGATCTGAGTACATAATGCCTTTGCAGCCGGTTTAGGGGTTTCTGCAGTGCGACCCCCCCCCCTCCCATGCGAAGACGACCGAGTCGAAAGACCAGAGCTTTTGACAATGGAGTCTCCCCCTGAAGATTGGGTAAAGCGATCTGATGACCCGAAATCTACATGAAGAGATGTAGAATGTCTGTTGTTTCCACACTCCTTGCATTCAATATGCATTTTACAGTCACGTCTGATATGTGAAATTGATGCACAACAGCGAAAGCAAATTCCATTTTCTTTCAGGAATTTCTTCCTTGCTTCAAGAGATTTGAAACGGAAGGCTTTGCACTCACTGAGAGCATGAATTGAGTGGTGTAGAGGACACTTCGTGATAGGGTCTGGTGACGACTTCTCCAAAGACATCCCTTCGAACTTTGTCTTCAATGCTGAAATTCCGGTTTTCTCATTTGGTTTGTTAGATGAGAAATCTTTCCGAACATGCTCACTGGGTTGAGGATCATAGATAAAACTAGGATTGTTCTTTGTCCTGCTAAGTTTTCTGATGAAGTCGACAAATATGGAAAACGGAGGATATGGCTCTTGATACTCCTCAATGTATTTAACAGCCGCATTCGTCCATTTTCCGGTAGATTAACTGGAAGTTTCCGGACAATGGGGTAACACCTGATGATGAATCATAGTATCCAAGAAGAGCGCTGTACTTCGTGTCCTCTTTCACTGCTTCAATTTCACTTAACACATCGGACAAGTCATATAGAGTCTTAAAGTTCTCAGAACTGATCTTGGGGAAACTCTCTATTTTAAGCTTTAAGGCTGCCTCAAACATTTCCGGAGCTCCATATCTTTTGTCGAGTCTGTCCCAGATACGATGCAGTCCTCTGATGGGATCACTTGACGTTGAGGTTTTCAATGATTGTGCATACTTCTGCGAGTCCTTCCCAAGCCACTTTACGAGCAAGTCGACTTCCTCTACTGGTGTAACGCCTAGCTCCTCCATGATGTTCCTGAAACTGTTTTTCCAAGCGCCGTACGTCTCTGGTTTGTCATTGAAACTGGTGAGCCGAGTCAGAAGATCCTTCTTCAAAAGAAACCTTTTGAAGTCAGATGAGAGGCTCTGAGTGTTGGCTGGCTTGTAAGATGGAGCGTTCGGATTTAAGGATAGACAGACGTTGACAGAGGGTTCGTCTCGTAATCCCACATTAGGACGAATGTCCACTGGAGGCGCTGAAGGAGCGATGTAGAGATTTTCTACATAATCTTTCGTCTTCGTCTGCGAATTGCTCTCTGGTAAGGATGATAGTAATCTTTGCGAGTTCTGTTCATCTCCATCGAATGATCTTAATATGTTCACCTCAGCTTCTGCCACTGCTGCTTCTTGTTCCTTTTGTAGTAATTTCAGGTCAGCCTGTGTCTCATGTTTCTGGCGTTCTACGTGGGCCCTTTAGTGCATACTGTGGCTCAACGAAGGTCTGTCTCTTCTTCAGTTCGGCTGCCTCCTTGGCAAACTGGAGACTAACTCTCGCGGCTTCAGCCTTGGCAGAATTCCTAGCAATAATTGATGATTGGTTAGATCTAGCTGAAGACGTTTTTGAGCGGTAGGAAGACACCGATTTCCCATCTGTCTTGTACTCATCTATTTGTGCTTTTATTTTACGCATAGCTGTGTCTACAAGTAGGCTGTATCCTTTCTTCAGAAAATCAAGTTTGTGTAATTCACTCATGCTATCTAAAGTTCTGGATCTGGTTAGAAATTCACGGAATTCTTGTGAATATTTTTCAAAGTTCTCAACTTCATGTAATAATTTCTTCTCTACCTCTTGAACAGCGTTGAGGTCATCCTTACTTTTATCTACAAGCTGGACCACAAGATCTACACGGTCCCACAAGATCGAGAGTTCCACTGTGAACTGTTTAACCCTGTCCTCATAGATTTTTGCGGCTTTTTCTGTCAACTGTCTGACTCTGGGATTTTCATCGATTTTATCACTTTCGGTTTCCGAATTTTGATCCATTTCTGTTTTCGTAGACATGTTCCTGGTTGCCATGGTGTAGTGGGTTAATTGTAGCGATGTCCGTGTCCAATGTGACGTGGCGATGCAGTTGCCTTGCTGGTGTAAGTCTTTTTACTGTGCTGCCTCAATTACAGCCAGTTAACCAGTCAATATGAAGTTTCAATCCTTTATTGACAAGTGTGTATGTGGTAAAAAGACTGTGGTCAGAAGTAGTACACAAACGATAAACGAAAAAAAAAACCATGCGGTTAAACCGGAAACAGACGATTTCTGCAGTTGCCAACTACGAGAGCCGGGACGGAAAAACAATCAACGGACCGAACGAAAATTCAAACTTGATCTGTAACTTGTTAAAGCAAAACAATGTACCAAATATGAAATAAATATCTGCAAAGTGTGCAAAACTGAATTCATGCTCCAAGAACATTCACTTAGTGAAAGATTAACGGACTAAAACCAAATTCGAGCTTGATCTGTAACTTGTTATGGCAAAGCTACCAAATATCAAATGACTATTTGCAAACACAACATTTTTGTTGCAATATTAACTGATAATTCATGCTATTTTTTTAAAGTCCAAGGGTCATAACATAGTGAAACATTAACGGACCAAAATGAACTTAGAACTTACTAGTAATCTGTAACTTGTGTACCAATATCTGCTAGAACAGACAGAAAAGTGCTGAAAACTGATTTGCCAGACGGACGGACGGACGAAGTATAAACTTCGTCCGTACGTAAGGGAGTAATAAGCAGACATGCAAAGTAATTTCCTTTAATGTATTTTATTCAGAATTTCCATTATTAAACAAGCGCGGAAATTGTTTTTTTTTAAACAAGCGGAGTCGGCCAACTCGATGTCGGTTTAAACCGGTTTCATAACACAAAGTGCTCTGT
This sequence comes from Ostrea lurida, assembly GCA_903981925.1. Taxonomy (NCBI): domain Eukaryota; kingdom Metazoa; phylum Mollusca; class Bivalvia; order Ostreida; family Ostreidae; genus Ostrea; species Ostrea lurida. The sequence continues at coordinate 9,544 of CAJDSM010013156.1, read as the reverse complement.
CTGTGTAGTATTTTTTTCCACTCGATGTCGGTTTAGACCGGTTTTATATCACAAAGTGTTCTGTCTGTGTAGTGCTTTCTCCACTCGATATCACCGGTCGCGGTGGCTCAGTGGTAGAGCTCTCGCCTCGTGATCGGGAGGTCGTGCGATCGAACTCTGTGCTCGGCACTCGGCCGCGTCAAACCTAAGACGTGAAAATAGGTAGTGATTGCTCCTTCGCCAAGAGCTCGGCATTTAGAAGTGAGAATCACGGGTCTTTCGGATATGACCTTAAAAACGGAGGTCCCGTGTCGCAGCATGTGTGGCACGCAAAAGAACCCTCACTGCTAAAGCCATGAGTGCTAGGCATAGGTCTAAATTTGCAGCCCTTCACCGGCAATGGTGACGTCTCAATATGAGTGAAATATTCTCGACGGAACGAAAAACAACAAATAATCAACCACTCGATATCGGTTTAGACCGGTTTTATACCACAAAGTGCTGTGTCTGTGTAGTGCTATATCCACTTGATGTCGGTTTAAACCGGTTTTATACCACAAAGTGATCTAGTGTTTTCTCCACTCGATGTCGGCTTTGATCGGTTCTATAACACATGCAAATTTAAGTGTGTGTTTCACAGGAGGGTGGGGACAAACATAAAAGACTGCAATGCAAACAATGGAAAAAAAACATGGTAGAATGTAAATATAGTCGATTGATTGCGTCTGAGGAATTTATAGAAAACTGCAAATTCAAAACGATGAAGCGAAAACTCGCGCATTTAAATGTGTTGACTTTTTGTCAAATACGCTGTATATACGAGCGGTTATTTTGTAAATGTATTGATTAAGCTTCCCAGAGGATTTGCTCCAAAGCACAACTGAAATAAAGAAGTGGTTTTAGCAAAAGTTCAATTATAGCCACTGACAATTAACAATAGGGTGCTTTGTACTTAACATGGATACATAATGGAGTTGCTTTTCAACATTCATGACGCTATGGAGATGCACATTGAGCATTTCGGGGTATATTTGTTTTTCATAATTTAACTTTTTTCTTGTATGAGTTTTTGTTTATTGTAAAGTGGTCGTATTGAGACGCAATGACGTAATTGCTAACAAAAATACGGAGAATGTAACTGAATGTATGAAATTTTGAAGAACACGTGGCAAATGGACCCGTCATTGGGAATGACCGTTGCTGTCATCAAAACAATATTGCAATGCTATGCACATTTTATTGTAACATCAACATCAAGAACACAACAACAAAATTACAGCATGGTCAATAAAACATGTTTCATAATTAAAGTAATGATAATTATCACAATCAATGGTAACAAGGGATCCGCAAATCTAGGCATCTCCTCGTCACGTGGCACTCACGACTAATACTTTGCCACGTGCATGTACTTACAATCCAGTCACACTCGTGTTACTGTACCTTTTCCAAGTTCATTGCAATATTACGTACACATACACAGTACTTAGTTTCTGCTATAGTGGCATATTTCACCCGCGCACTCTTCAGAAATCAGAAAATCAAGTGGACTTCCGTTTGTTTGTTTTTTTATCAACTTCTCCGAAAGTGGATGGAATTTTCAAACACATTTTTTTTTGCTATGTACTGAGGTCTAGGTATAGTCAACATATAGAATTTATAGGTCGAGATAAATGTGTCAGACAAGTGAGTGGCAGAAAAATACCACATTCCTCCTCCAAATCATATCTTCTTTCACGTAGCAACCTCAAATCATGAAATGATAAAAATGTAGACCCATATATGGCATAAAATTGATATAGTTATCCAATATTGCCTTTGTTGAAAAAGCATCCAAACTTCTCCAAAAGGTTAAAAAAGGAGTATTTTTCACTGTTATATATGATAAGAACTTTGCTACAAGGCGACATATAGCACAGTTTATGTGTACATTTGTATATAAACCCGTATATAGGATAGTTTTTACGCAATGGAAATATTTGCTTTTGGCGAGTGACGAAAATACATTTATATTAATTATATTTGCTTGCTTGAAATAGCTTATTAAGATGCATAAATATAAATCGATCATGTTTCTAATTAATTTTTCAAGATGGAACCGCTAAATATTCCCAACGTTAAAATTACCATATATACGATACTTAGCTTATAATATCACAGAAGACTTACTTGGCCATTTGCATGCGTAAAATTTCTATATATGGACAATGCACTTCCGCAAAATACAACAATTGTCCTATTAAATGCATCAACGGAGGAATAAAACAATTGTCTATAAATGCATCAACGGAGGAATAAAACAATTGTCTATAAATACCTCAACGGAGAATAAAACAATTGTCTATAAATACCTCAACGAGGAATAAAACAATTTGTCATAAACATCAACGAAGAATAAAACAATTGTCTATAAATACATCAACGGAGGAATATAAACATTGTCTATAAATACATCAACGAAGGAAT
>CAJDSM010013155.1:48988-70683 GCA_903981925.1 Ostrea lurida | reverse complement strand
AACCGCGACGTCGTGAGTTCGACTACCCGCGACGGCATTAACACAAATTTTATTTCTTCGAGTATTTCGGCATAGTGCTATAGTACTATTTCGGCATAGTGCACGGTCGCTGCATAAATTCATAGAACACTATGCGAAAATGGTGGAATAGTGATTATATAGGGAGAAGCTAACAGGAAGCATAATAATTTGTGGTACTACTTTCAGAGCTCGCAGTCCTTGTGGCACAGGCTGTCAGTATTGTTAAATATTCTACCTAAAGAGTCTGTGATAGCAGGCCACGGTAAGTTCAAACTGAATCTGTGATAGCAGGCCACAGTAAGTTCAAACTTTAATGATATTGCTTAACTTGTTTAAGATATTTTTTATGCAATTTTATTACTGATTATAATTAAATCATAGGTTCTTCTAAAGAGATATTTGGAAAAGAGGGGGGGGGGGGTATGACAAACAGTGGTACATGTATTATAGAATAGAAGTTCTGCACAGGTGTACTTTTTTTATATTTGTCAGTTTTTAAGGATCCTTTGTACTCTCTCTGGACCACCCTGATAATGTGTGTTGTAAAGAAGTCACCTATAATACGAAGCACTGCTCTTCTTTATCCAATGTCAAATTCTGAAATATCCCACCACTGCTGAATCTGAAAAGAGTGTCAGAATTTTTTAAATCAGAAAATTGTATGACTTAAGCAATAATTTTATGTATTGGGGTGTGTGTGTGTGGGGGGGGAGGAATGAAAAATGTTCTAAAAGTCTTTGTTGGTATGGTGAATGAAAAATTAGTTTGCGCTGAGTGATACACATGTTTATTTTTATGGATTTGTTAGAGATAATCTAGTGCAGTTTCTGGAACCCTTCTCTTCCAAATTGCTGGATTTGCTACCGCAATGTTTAATTTCCATTTAAGAAATCATTTGGTAAATTAGAATCCTTTTATCAAGGAGCAGATAACTCTTTAAGTGCAAGAAAATGTACACAGCAAAATGATTTCAATCTTGGCTCTACCCTATATTTTTCAGTTTGAAAAAAAAAAAAATAGAATAGGTATTTCTCTGTTATTGTTTTTAATGTTTAGTAAATCTGTCGTCTGGTCTTATATTAATGCTTGACAGCAGATTTGACCGTTCGTACAATGTATCTTTGTAGATTTGACCGGGTTGACAATTCATGCTTTGTGGAGATCTTGACCGTTTGTACAATGTATCTTTGTAGACCAGTGTTGGGTTGACCAGCTGAAGACCACATTGAACTGTGCCGGTGAACTGGACTGGCGACAGACCTTTCCGCTGACCGAGGACATCAACCTGTGGCAGTTCTCTCCCCTGACTGAGGCCCACACGGGGATAGAGTTCACATCCAAGAGGAGGGGCCAGCTAAGTGATACACAGGAGGTACCGACAAATAGGTTTCCCCCGAAGCTTTAACAAAGCATTTTATCGTATATCTTGTAAATAACCTTTTGATGGTGTATCTCCATCCATAAAAAAAAAATAATAAATTTATTTCTTATCATTTATATATTTTTATAAAACATTGGGTTGAAATAAATAAACATGATATGATTGGAGTTCCAAACTCATATGACTTATCAATACACAACATTAAATCCAATTCTGGTTTTCCTCAATGCAGAAACAAACAAACAATACACAACATTAATTTAATTTTACTTGTTACAAGCAATTTGATTGGCTGAAACACGATTGAGCAACATCAATTATTTTGGATAATCTAACTTGCTCTTTGTGACGTCCTAGAATGACGTCACAATGCATTTGACGTTAATGTTTCCACTTTGTTGCTACGGCAAAATTCGTCCGCCTCATTCAAAATCCTTATTATCTCGCAAGTTGTTCATCACACAACATTAAATACATTTTTTAAAATTAAATTATAAGGAATGAAGCTTCGCGGATTATAAAGCGTAAACTGCACCAAGTTAGATTATATCGTATAACATAGGTCAAAATTAGCTTCATTCCTTAATTAAATCCAATTCTGGTTTTCCTTGATGCAGAAACAAATAATTTTTTCAGCCTATCAAAAGTAATTGCTGCCATTTCATCAAGAATACGTGTATGAATATTGAATAATTTTTGTTTTACAAGAAGTTGTTACAATTTGAACATTTCTGCTCTGTATACATGCATATAAATTGAGTGACCTGAGTCCACTTCATTTGAATGTGAAAATCTTGGGCCTTCTGTTTTACCTCAAACCAACATGTGTCAAATTCATTTCATACATATAAAAAAGAAAGGAAAGAACACCACAATTATTAATGATCGATGCATTATGCAGGCATGCATTTTATTTTTCATTGACATATTACACACTATATTTACAGAAAACATCAATGGTGGATCTGACTAGATGCTATTTTTTTTTTCTTGATAACTAGACTACTACACAACAAATACTACATTGAATACCAGTATATTATTTTTGCCTCAAAGGAATTTTTTTTCTAGTTTGTTAGATCTCAGCTAATCTAAAAGTTTGGGATTATTCAATCATGTAAAAATCCATAACATGGAATTGACCACTTTGGCTGATGTGACATATAGATTTCATCTATGATATTTTCTATTTGATTTATGACTGGACAGATCTGTACTCATTTAAAAATCCAGCGTACATGATTAGTGGAGAGAAAACTCTGAACTTTCCCCATTTTCAAAGAACAATGAACTCTAATCTTGATATGCTGCCCTGTCGATATGCAGTTTTGTAAGAGTTACCTCTCTTTGTCCACTAGTGCCCTGTCGTACGTCAGTTTGTAAGAGTTACCTCTCTTTGTCCACTAGTGCTTCCTACGAACAGGCAGTTTGAGACACTTTGGATATTACTTGTCTTCATTGGAGAATTTGACCTTCATCTATGACGAAGATCAAAGCTTGTTTATTGGTCCATCTCATGCCGGGAATGTCGAGGAGAATGAAAAAGAGGCCATGGATCGAGAGGTCGGTTTTTTATGTTACAATGTAATCATTTTTCACAGTCAGAAATCTCCCCAAAATGATGTGATTGGCCAGGTATTCATTTTAGTTGTCCTGAAAAATTAATGCAATATTTAATTCTTTCATTTTAATTTGGTCACTCGTATGTTAAATTAATCTATGAGCATCCTCTACTCTGTAATGTCAACATGAGACAAGATAAGTCGATGAGATTCTGACCAGTTTATGTAGCGATTATAACACATTGTTTGTGTATGCATGGTAATGATTTTTATTTAGTTATCTCAAAAAAGAAATCATTACTGTAGCCAGCCTACATCAATTTGACTTTGGATATAACAAATTGTAACCATCCTATTTTTTTTCTTTTTACGTGACTAAATATTGACAATTAATGATTAAAACTTGAGAAATTATTTGCATTTGATAGCACATATTTGACGTGGGGAGTCACATGCATTTCTGCTAATTCGTTCTCGGTCAAGTGGAGTGCACGGGGCATTTGATAATGTTGGAGTTCCTGAGATATTAATACCCGGCGAGGTTTGAATTTCTGGGGGTGTTATCTGGTCTGGGTCCTGTGTTTACCGAGAGGGCGAGAGCCCAGCTTGTTTGTGACACAGTGTTACTGTTACTGGAATGTGCTGTTTGCTTGTTGACAATGTCAATATTAGTCCTTAACTGTACAGGAATCAAAGTACATTCACTTCAGCAGGGCGATAGCTTCAGTGTCCCCAGCTGTCCCCATCATGGTGGTGCGCATTGACAAAAAAAATCGTCACATTTTTTGTCTAACAGATTGCTGCTCTTCGTTGTTGTTTTTTTTTTTAAATTCAAAAAATAATTTCATACCTTTAGGGGAAAAGTGGATTTCCATTTAATGTGTGTTTGTTGTAAATATATATGTATAGTATCAATATTGATTTTATGTACATGTATAACCCTGTGCAAATACATGTATTCTTACTCTCAGTAGAAATCTGTTTAAACTTTGGCTTGGTTGCACACAGGAGACTTATTGTGAAGTGTTCCTGTCATTATTTTGACAGCAGTGGGTTGCCCACAGACTGCCCACTGGTGACCAGATGATTAGGAAAAAAATATATATTGAGAGGTCAAGAGTATTGACCACAGACTATAAAAGACCCTCAAAATATACAAATCAGGGATTGAACAGACATCAGTGTCTGTCGTAGAACACGTATAAATGCATTACAGGGTTCAAATTATAGACCTGCAGAAAACAAAAGGCCGGGGCCCACCACAGAGGGAAGTATTGGACAGGTAATCTGGGGTCCTTTTGTCCTCCTCTGATTAGATTATTTACCTTGTAGCGTACCTGACAACAGCACCATCAATAATGGAGTACCTACAATGATAGTATTTACCTGTCCAATCTCAGCCATTACAAGTCTTGTTCAATTTCTGATACAGGCCAAGTGCTAATTTTACCTTGTTATCGGCTCCATGTCAACAGATGACTCACTGGTACCCCCTTATCGCAGGCCGTCTATCTACGGAATCCAATCATCAAAACACACAGAAAATCACGTGCCTGCATTGTCATATTTGTAGACTTAGCAGGTTTCCTTTTTTATCTCCCAATATAACTTTGCTTGTGTCGTGGTATCGATTATCTTACAAGTTATCTCTAACACCTTTACTGCTAATGGAATTTTAGTGTCTAGGTTTGTGGTTCATCCGTCTGTCTGCTTGTCTGACTGAGTTGTTTGTGTGCTTGTCGGTATTAAAGCTGTTAATCTTATTATTGAATGAAGATCACAGCCCATCTCGACAGAGGAATCCGGGAATTGTCAGCTCTTGGTGGATGTCTCTCCCGCTGTATCGACACCAGTCAATTCTGGAGAGATCTATTTATGTGGATATATAAAAATGTCTGCCATCTTAGTGATATTGATAAAATCGGGCTTTTAATGGTGATTTTCCCACCATATTCTTTTTTTTTTTTTTTTATTTCGCACAAGTGAAAAGTCTTAGGGAAGCATTGAAAGGGGAATGGGCGGGTAAGGAGATAGCAGTGAAGATCTCCGGGTAAGGAGATAGCAGTGAAGATTTCTGGGTGACTTATGGCTTTTAAAGATGCACTCTTTTAGTCTGTAAGAAGGAATTTTTAATAAAATAGTGGGATTTAGGGTATAAATCCTGCAGATTGGGCCCAACTCATGTAACGGTTATTAGATTTCAATTATCTATCTTGTGTTGGTGTATCATCTGAGCATTAGAAAAATGTCAGCCTAGAACCGGACTGAGGGAGAATGTAGCAAATATTGACTCTCAGTCAGAGCACAGCTCAAAGTGGGGGGTACCGCTGAGATAAGCTTCTGTAGTTGTCAGTAGATAGGCCTATCATTTCCTCTTATTTTCAGCCTGGCCTATTTACCCAGCTCTTGGGAGGGATTATCTTTATCTAAATCCCACTAATATCCATCTTTTCAACAAGTTCTGTAGTCAATAAAACAAGGGTCATATTGCCACATACTTCAATCTCTGTGTTACACAAACTCTGCCTCGAGTGGAGTGTGAAGTTAAAACCCAGTGAAATATGGAGAAGTTGTGAGTGACGGGACTCCTTACTTGTCATGGGTTGTGTGTACTCAGGTCTATAGTCCTTCATTCTGACCATTAGTGGAGTTTTTTGTGCAAACATCTATTGAACAATGCTAAATATTTAATCTGATTATTAATACTCCTTAGCGTCAGTCATTGTGCAATAAATTGGAAGGTAGATACTTGTAAGAACATGTCTGTGTGGACAGCCAAGGGTGACAAAATTAGGTGTGGCATGACAAAATTAGGTGTGGCTTAGGGGATGGAGGGAGTTGTCTTCTCTTTGATTGTCAGTGGGCGTAGCAGACGGCGTTTCTTCTTTTGTGATTTCAGACCAGGTGCCCTGACACAAGGACTCTTTCCTGTCAACCTTGCCTTGCGGTGTAATTTAAAATGAGATTTTGATAAGATAAGGCACATTTTGTCACTAACAAATTCAAGTTAGGCACACACATCTAACCTCATTTCAAATCTATTTTCCCTCTTTTATGTACACAAAGATTTAAAGTGCCAAACAAAGCAGTTTAGGGAAGGTATGTAACCCTTTAGTGTATTGTGTTTACTTTGGGAGTAAATGCATTACCAAGGCTATCATGCTTTTATTCCACCTGCTACAAATCATTTCCATCGTCCACCTGAATCCTAGGGACAGATGATTGTCACACAGACACCCAGGGAAACTCGCCAAAGCAGGGGACCTCGGCTCTTAAGATTCACCAAGGAGATGTTTTATTTGCTAATCCCTCCAATATTTCCTGTCTTGGCCTGGTTCTCTCCCCCTCTATACTTTGTCATTTATATTGAGGACCAGCACTTTTAGGTGGAAATGTTTATAGATCTGGAGTAAGACAAGAAGCTTCCGATCAATAGGTGTTGTGTTGGTTTTGTGACCAGGCTGTTGTAATCTTCTAAATAAACACTGTGTAACTTCAGCCCATCACGGCTCAGTGAGCACTCGCAGGCTCACATACCCTTTTATCAAGATCATTACTTCAGGGATTCGTTTTTGATAGCTGGATGGTTTTCATTAGGGCAGCTCACATTTTAATTTCACAAAGTGTTTTCACTGTGGCTTATTGACTTTTAAATGTCGTATTATAGGATGGAAGTAATTACAGACGTGTTTAAGACACTTTTTTTTTTTCTGACAAATGAAACCATGTGAAGAGCATGAAATACGGTATCCATATGAATTATATTAAACGATTTAAAGAGCTTTCAGCCTAGGCTTGTATGCAGTGATTATATGCAATGAACTTTCGTAAATAAGTGCAGTGCGATTAACAGCAGATTAAGGGTTCAATTGAAAACATCGAATCTGGTCTTTGTATATAAAGGATATATGGGATTCACTACAAAAGCTTTCGATGAAATTTTCACATTTTCGTTTTATTAATTCCAAGTTGAGTCATTAAATGCCGGGAGAGACACGGTGTAATATAGCAGAAGAACACGATTCCGAATTCCACAATTCCTCGTCTCTGCTCACGGTGTTATTTTATTGACAGATTCTGCTAACACTAGAGAAAGAGCTCATTAGAAATACTGTCAAATGTTCTAATGATTCTGCTGTAATATTGACCAAAACGAGATGAAGCGAGAGTGAAATGGGAACTGTGCATTACTGTCATGTAATCAACACACTGTTGTCTTCTGATGGCCTTTGTCTGGGCAAGAAGGATCAATATTTCTCAAATTTACAGGAAACAAAAAAATTTTCTGTCAGCCATCCACTAGTGTTTGCCTAGTCTGAGTTTAGCTGTGTACACAACCTGTCTTGTACGGGAAAACCTGATCAAATACTCGCGATAGGCAAATACATCTAATGTAAATATTTCTAGTTGACATGGAACTAATAGATCTTACTTCTAAGTTTTGAATCTTTGAATAAATAAATATATTTTGAAATGAATTTTAAGTATATGAACTATTTTCGGCAATGAAAAATCAATTTTAGAAATAACAGCAATTTTAAGCTGGCTATAGAATTGAGTCATTTAACATTTTACCAGTGTGAGGGTATATCTGGGTTGGCCTTGCAGGCAGTATAATGGATCAATAAGCATGCTTATTATCAACTGAAAACTTTTCCAAGTTTGTTCAAATATTGACATTGGGAATATTTGACTTTGGAGTGTTTAGATAACCAATTCAATATACTTTACTGTGTGCCCTGGAATAACATTTTGAACTAATGCAAGGTGTTTGATAATTTTATGAAACTTGATAAGAGTAATCTTTGTTCAAATATTAGCTAAGAAACTCATTGGCTGACAGCTGGTGTTTACTTACTCAGGTAACAGGCCTTAATCCCGCCTCCTTGTTAAAAAAGGGTGGAACCTCCTGTCAGCAGTATTGACCAATCAAGTGTGTGACAAAAAATTGGTATGATATCCTGGGAGACCCCACCCCCTGCCGATAGCTGGTAGCCAATTATTTGCCAGATGTGAAGGCAATCTAGAAAATGAATGGTATTTCTGTATGAAGAAATAGTTTGGCATTGTTATGGCCTGATAATTTCCCTGTGTAGCAGATAACTCAGGCTTCCTGTGATCAGGGCTCGAGGAAGAAACCCAATAACTGCTCAAATGGAGTTTTTGAAAGCTTTGACCCTTAATTTTCCATTGTCCAAGATTTTCACTGTGTGGATAAAGTTGACAGCACTGAAATTATCATCTTTCTCTGCAGTCTTCCTTGGCTTCCCTCTCCTGAAGCCAGGCCTCTGTATTGATTGTGTGGTGGTACAGCTTGTCTCTAGTGAGATTTCATTGTTAGAATTTTACTGCCAATTTTACATTCACTGCTTTTCCCTATGGACTCTGCTGTGAACCCTGCAATTATGCAACCTTTTGACTGATTGTAGATTTGTTGTGGGGTATTACATTATCCTGTTCTGTACTAATTTAATTGATACTACTTCTCCTATCACACTTAATTGCTCTTCCAGATGGTTCAATGGTGACTCATGGCATTTTTTTGCACCGATGTGCAGCAATACATCAACTTAGTGAAGCGGAGCAGCACACATTTTGTTTATCTCATTAGACTCGTCTGTTTATGTGAAGTAATTCAGGAATCGGCTGTCCTCATTAGAGCCAAACATTTGGCCTGCTAACCCCCGTGTCCAGCGAAATATTTGGTGGCAAGGGGTTGACTGACATTAGATTATCGCATCAGCACTGCTAATTGTGATTCATTTATGAATAAAGACATGTAGATTAGTTAGAGAAAAGCAAGAGGGAGGACATTTGATTGGTGCCGAGATAAAGACAATTTTCCTCCCCAAAGAATGCAAAAGAGGGGGTTGGATGCTCGGGTTCCACTAACTGATGCAATGGACCACAGGAGAGCAGGTGCAATTGATAACATTTAGATCGGCTCAAATTAATTTCAACATTTTCCATTATCTGTTGGCTTTCATTTAGGATCAGGAGTGGCTGGTAACAACAAAGCTGTACAATATAGCCTGGTGTTTGAGTATGTTTGTCACAGATTTATCAGGTTTATATCGCTTACACAGACTCCTCAGGAACCCAAAGTGTTGTTTTGGCTTTCATGCTATCTGAGGTGAAACTGCAATAATAAACTCATCATCTATCCCGTATTTTAATAAAACAAATGATTAAAAACGATCCCCATCTTTAAATATCTTTCTCATGTGAAAAGATTTCTTCAGACACACGCTCTTCTCTTTGCCATGGGGGTAATTATTTTATTTAATTGAAATTTAGCTTAATTGGTGTCATTAATCAAAGCAATGATTCTCTCTGGGAACAGACAGATATGACTTGAGGGATACTGATGTTGGCCATAAGCTTTGAAGTTGTAGAATATGTAACTTTTATGGTGATGACTGAGATGCCTCGGCTAAGATCCAGGTTATCTAGTAGATCAGAAGTTTTGAAAAAAAAAGATATCTATCTCTCCCCTGCTACTATAGTGGGGAATCCCAGGAACTCGTTCCACTGGTAGGAAACGTCTCAGGTCTTCTGTTGGGGCTCGATCTTTATTAATGAAGCAGGCAAATAAAGCATTTATCATTGATAATTATAGTTATCAAATCTAACGACTTAGGGGTGAGGAATGACCCATGTCGAGCGGGAAGCACCTGCTAACTGATGAAAGAACTGTGTTGTGCTATGTAAGAAAGGGGGGGGGGGGAAATTGTGTAAGCATTTCAAAATGTTGTATGAAATTAGAAATCTGAAATAGAAATACAGCTAGGGATATGAAAAGCTGACTTGCTTTGCCAATTCATTTTGTGGAAGATTGCGTTATGATACTTTTGACCTTTCACCTTAGTGTGAAGTCTTGCTGCTCTCATAACCAACTTTGGGTAAAAGAATTGAATAAATATATTAACTGCGATGTTGCGTTATAAAAATAATGATCTTTTTTGTGATAATAAAATGCACCAGGTTCATTCCACGTGTACACCTGTAAAAGCTTTTAGTTACAAAAAAAATATATATCCATGCTTAAAAATACGACAACCTGATCCCGAAGCTCTAACGACTTTGCAAGGTGGGATTTCTTATCAACAAAGCACTGATTTCTTGCAGACCATATTAGCTATCTCTCAGCAATTTATACATCGTTTGTGGGGTGTTTTTTTGCCACTTTATCAATAAGCTGAGGTGGTGGTCTTCTTCCTGATTACTCAGGTAAAAAACAACTGCTTCTCTGCATTGGCACTGCAGCAGGGATTCCTCCAACATTTGGCACATCAGGAACTGCAGGATTTTTTCTTTCTATGAAACCGGGCTGGGTTATGTTTCATGAAAAAATGCATGCAACTTGAATCAAAAGACGAGATTTGTATCGCATTTTCGACAAACTTATCAGTAATTGCAGTAACAGACACAGCTAATATAAAACATATTTTGGAAGATTCCTCTAGTTAATGGATTTCGACTTTAATTGGGTGTGTAGAGTTCCCGGTAGTTTGTTGATTCTGATTATGAATGAAATCTTTGAAGTGATGCCATGTGCTACAAAGTGATGTATTCTGATTGGCTACATGTAAACTTGCATTTGCTTGTCAATCAATTTCACGTTTTCAAGGTGAGTTATATCTATTTCGAAGTGGGGAAAATTTGGCAACATTTATCTGTGGAAAACCACAAGGAAGTCTTACTCATCTATGAATTTAACCTCACTTGACAGAAGATATCTTAGCCACAGCTTAAAGAGGAGAGGAATCAATTTTAATAAAGCTTCTCGGAGATTTTTTATGCACATTTTTTACTGATATTTGTGAGGACTTGTAGTGGTAAACCAGAACAAAATGAGAAATATGGGATTGTATTAAAAGCTAACGAAGTATACAACTACTAATTAAATTGCAATTTTATGGCTTTCTTGGAAAATTGATTTGGTTTCGTATTTTCATGAGAAGATACTATCATTTCAGCTCCTTTTCATCTATTCTATCTTTGGTCATTATTCAGATAGGAAATGACCCGCCCAGAAACGGCAAGAAATTAGGAGTGAAGATGGCAGATGACTTTGAATCGTCTGGCCTGTGTGGTTACCACTGATTTGCTATTTTTCCTGTGTACTTGTAGGCTGATGAAGAAAGCAGGAGAAATCAATTGATGAGGGACATGGCTCAGCTCCGCTTACAGGTAATGTAGATTTATACGCGCAATAAAAAAGCACTGCATTTAATAACCGAAGCTCGAGTGTAATAACTGGATTTAATGACTACGAGGTGATAAAAATCTTTTTTCTTTTTAATTTTCACAATACATTGAGATGGTTACAAAGTCACACAAAGGTAGCAAATATATACAACTGTAGCAAGGTGATTGTCATATCATTTAATTTTATTTCACGTGATCACCTAGCGCCGATTCTCATTGGTTAATACACCTTTTAAGAATTGAGGTGATTTTTCGATCACATACCTGAACAACAAGTAAAGTCTAATAGACATTGTTTTGTTGTTGTAATATAAAATTAAATGATAAGAAATAAATCTTATATTTTTTCGGGTGATATGCAGGTTATCACCGAGATTTTAGACAGTAAAACTTTTCATCAATGCGCTTTGTGCATTGATGAATTTTACTGTCTAAAATTCGGTGATACCTGCATCACCGGAAAAAATATAAGATTCATTTCTTATGTCAATATTGTATCTTTGGGCTTTTAGAGCACCCCTTATAGGAATATTGCTGCATATTAAAAAAAAAAAATAAAAATAAAAAACAAAAACAAAGAAAATATGGTAGATTTTCAAGTTAATAGCTACATGTAAAGTAAACTTAATGAAATGCATATTTGAAAACCCAGCCCATTCATTATAAACAGAGACAACTTAATAAGACAAATTAACGAGTCGAAACTGGAGCTACAAAAAACAATTATGGAGCCACAAATGACAGCTGGCCATTTTTATCCACTGTCTCAGTGAAAGCCAGGGGATGACTGGGTTATTTCTGTAACACCTTTGTTTCCATATGATATATCTCAAATACTTTATAAGCTTTATAAATGAGGCTTTACTTAATTAAAAGAATCTTCATGACTTAAGGATGACCTCAAATGTTTTGAGGTCAAAAGGTCAAGGTTACTGGTTCCCATTTCATATACTGTTTGAAATTTAACAAAGAGAGAAGAGGTACATTCTCCTTCTTATTTGGCCCTGTTTTTAAAGAAAATCAAGGTACTATTTCATGGTATAGCACCTGTTGCATTTTTTGCATTATAGTGTCCAATAATGTTAGAAAATGCATATTATAATCTAACTGAATCAACTATCATGACAGGAGGATTTTCATGCTGGTTTTCTTTAAACTGAGACATATTTGCAAAGCATTTTAGCTTGAAAAATATCTCTCTCTGTTAGTGACATAAAAATTTTGCAAAACCAATTCATTTTATCGTAATCCTTTTGATTTGTATCATACCAAACTTTATTTTTGCCTGTTTGATGCAGTTTGAGGATATCTTAGATTTTTAAAAATTGCTTGTAAAGAGTGAAAATGTAAGAATTTTTACATGAAGAGTAATAGCAAAAGTTTTTGAAATCAGGTCAAAGGTTACCAAAGTTACCAGATCACATGAGGTAACAAAGAAATCGGGTCAAAGTCAAGGTTACTGAATCACATGAGGTAACAAATGGTCTCTAAAGTATATCTTTAATATATTATGATTTATTGTGAAAACTTACCATGAAAAGTGTAATCTAACTTCCCTTTTTAAAGACCACAAACTTTGAATTGAGGGACATTTTTCCCACTGAAATTGCCTATGAATATTTAAAATACTAGTGTATATTTTCATATAGAAGAAAATTTGCCTATATGCCTCTTAACTGAAATCTGGCACTGGCATGCATATATCTGTCAAGATTCTAACATATCTTATCTCAGTTCTAAATTACTTTTCATTTTTGTTATAACTAGCATATATATGTAGTATTTTGTCCCCATTTCATTAACAAGAAATCATCTATTATACATGAACCATAAAAAAACAGTTTTACATGTATAAGTCCCTCTCTTATGTGCACATATTGAGCAAAGAGATGCATTCCCTAGACACATATTTTTGGAAAATTAACCTTAATCCAATTCTCTCCAATCCTATTTTTTGGTGAAATGGTATGTTAGCAATAAAAAGCATTTATAGGAAGGACATGAAGTTTTTGTGTTGCTATTAACTCCCGAAAAATCATGCTGATAAGTGGGTATATACGATAGTAATGAAAAACACTCAGGCCAGATAAATGCTGTGCTTTTAATGTTCAATTTTATTTACATAGAGATTAACTACTGTATTCTAAATTAGTCAAATAATACATGAATGACTGATTTCCATGATGATAAAAACAAAGTGTTGGATGACTGATAAAGTCTCCAGGCTTTACTTACTCATGTATTAATTTTAAAAATGTACAGTCAAACCTCATTATCTCAAACTTGATAAGACTGAGTCGAACTCGATGGGACAGAGAAAAATGTTGAGACATCCTTGGGTTTGAGATATTGAGGGTAAATATAATTAGGAAATTGGTAGCATTTCCAAATCACTTTGACGTAGCCATGGTATTTGAGATATCAACGTTCGAGATACCGAAGTTCAACTGTATTTCATCATGTATAACTAATCCAGGATTAGGCTGTAGACAATTCATATACAATTGTATACTCCAGATTAGGCTGTAGACATAGGCTTTAACATTGTATACTCAGGATTAGGTGTAGACAATAGGCTTCAGTATACATTGATAAGCCAGGATTAGGCTGAAGACAATAGGCAGTATAACATTGATTAATCCAGATTAGGTCGTAGACAATAGGCAGTATACATTGTATATCCAGGATTAGGCTGTAGACAATAGGCAGTACATCTTGTATAATCCAGGATTAGGCTGTAGACAATAGGCAGTATACATTGTAATATCCAGGATTAGGCTGTAGACATAGGCAGTATACATTGTATAATCCAGATTAGGCTGTATTGACATAGGCAGTATACATTGTATAATCAGATTAGGCTGTAGAACAATAGGCAGTATACATTGTATAATCCAGGATTAGGCTGTAGACAATAGGCTTTAACATTGTATAATTCCAGGATTAGGTGTAGACAATAGCAGTATACATTGTATAATCCAGGATTAGGCTGTAGACAATAGGCAGGTATACATTGTATAAATCCAGGATTAGGCTGTAGACAATAGGCAGTATACATTGTATAATCCAGGATCAGCGTGTAGACAATAGGCAGTACATATTGTAATCCAGGATTAGGCTGTGACAATAGGCAGTATACATTGTATAATCCAGGATTAGGCTGTAGACAATAGGCAGTAGACAATAGGCAGTATACATTGTATAATCCAGGATTAGCCTGTAGCAATAGGCAGTATACATTGTATAATCCAGGATAGGCTGTAAGACAATAGGCAGTAACAATAAGCAGTATACATTGTATAATCCAGGATCAGGCTGTAGAAATAGGCAGTATACATTGTATAATCCAGGATTAGGCTGTAGACAATGGCAGTATACATTGTATAATCCAGGATTAGCCTGTAGACAATAAGCAGTAACATTGTATAATCAGGATTAGCCTGTAGACAATAAGCAGTAATCATGTATAACTCCAGGATTAGGCTGTAGACAATAGGCAGTATACATTGTATAATCCAGGACCAGGCTGTAGACAATAGGCAGTATACATTGTATAATCCAGGATTAGGCTGTAGACAATAGGCAGTATCATTGTATAAGCCTCTTCATGAGCTACAAGTCTCTGTATGTACTCGTATTATATAGATATGGTTGGTATAAACCATCAAAACGTACTTTCCAATGCCCTTAGGCAGAGAGAAATTTAATTTTAGTTTTACGGATTTTTAATGAAAAATTTGGGTAGGAGGAGGGAAAAAAAAAAAAAAAAAAAGGTGTGAGCCGACTTTTATTAAATTTTATCACACATTAATTCAGTCATTTGCTTTTTTGTTTGTTTGTATTCCGTTACTGGTTGAAGTCCTTGTGTGATCTGTTTGTTGTGCAAACAAGGCACACTATTGCTATTAAGTTTTCCTTTAGCTGAGCAATGTCCCGTTGATTCGAGCTAAAATCACCAAGTAGATGCAGATGAGATCAAATGACATGGTGTTCCTATAATGATTATTAAATTAAATTCACAAATTCATTTCTAAGTTTCTAATGATCTACACCTGAAATATAGTACTGTGGTTTTCAATATAGAAGGTATGGAAGAATTTCTTCCTTTTTACAATATTGTAAATTTTAGTCAAACTATCTGATGCAACAAAATCTCTACCTTCATTTAACTGGCTAAAAATTTTTATTTAAACCATGAGTAAAAAAAATAATTCATCACAATACGTACACATATAAATTCATAGACATTTCCCGGGACATTGCATGAATGTATCAAAGGTAGACTTGTTGGAACTCGTATGTGTGATATTGGTGTCTTCATTTTGAGTGAAACGTACAAGAACATGATGCCCATATCTTTTAAAATTTCAGAGGGCATGGATAATACAATGTCGCTGAATTCGTTGTGCCAACACGGACACTCAAAACGTTAACTTTTATCAACATTCCTTATCTCCTTTCCGAGTTTTTCTTGCCCATTATTGATGCCTAAACCAAGGTTATCATTCGTTTTAACTTTAATAATTTGTTTAGGATAACATCTCCCGAAAATCCTCCCTTGTATATATTTTACCAGTAGTTCAAACCAAGCGTGGTTTTCACCATCCATCTTGGTAAACATCGATGTTAATGAGACGTTTGTAAATTAAAACTAATGCTCACCAATTCAACGTTAGTGGATTTAAAGATAATTAAAACCGATGTCGGTTGAACACGAAATTTCTGAGATTTAAAGATTTTTTTTTTTTTTTTTACAAATGTGAAAAAATAGAGTCGGCGGATCCGTAAACAACGAAAAATTAAATTTCTCTCGCCTTACTTAGAAAATACAGGGAAATTTGGTTATTTTTATAGCCAAGAATGTATTAATTTAATAAATGAAGCTTTAAAAGCTTCACACATTACTCTTGAATGTCATTTCTTTGGTTTGTGTTTGCCAGGCTGAGGTCAGTCAACTGGAGGGGTCCCTGGAAGCCCCAGACACGCCCCATTTCCCGCCCTACCTGATCCCGGACACCACCTGTCTGTGTGACAACTTACACCTGGTCAAACAGCTCACCCAGAGTGGAAAAGGCTTCATCATTCTATATCTGGTAAGTGGAAAAGGCACTCATCATTCCTATATTCTGGTAAGTGGAAAAGGCACTCATCATTCCTATATCTGGTAAGTGAAAAGGCACTCATCATTCCTATATCTGGTAAGTGGAAAAGACACGCTTATTATTCATTTGTCTGGTAAGTGGAAAAGGCACGCTTATTATTCATTTGTCTGGTAAGTGGAAAAGACACTCTTTTCATGTCTGGTAAGTGGAAAAGGCACTTTTATTATTATCCCCTTGCATTTGATTTAAGGGCATACGCAATGTACATTTTACAAAAAATTTTCTATCTCCAAAATTGAAGAAATAAGAGTTACAGAAAATGCAAATATCATTCAATCCCTTCAGAATTTATTTGATGATGATGAAAATATAATCATCAACAACTGACAGTGTTTTTGCAGTATGTATACATACAGGTGCATTGCATTTGCTTTTTCCAAAGAGAGGTAACTCAGAATTCAAGCATGAATAATTGTGCCAATTACGTTCTTCCTCAGCTTTTATCTTTTCCAAAACACAGGAAATATGATCTGATTTTTTCTGAAAGAATATCTAAGGGTACTATGATTTTATATTAAGAATAGTTCTATAAAATATATACAGATAACGAACGTTGCGTATGACCTTAAAACTGTAGAAGTGGATCTGAGGCTCATCTTTTTATAAATAAAACATTCACATCAAATAGTCCATGAAATTGACAAACTATGATCAAAGGACCGTAAGTCACAGCTGGACTAGATTAGGGATTGAATGTATTATGTCAATACATGTATATCGTGTTGATGAACTCGATGATCATTGTGTATTGTCTGTGTCACATCGTATCTTGAATCTTATGGTACTCATCTTCTCAATAAAGAGTAAGGTAAACACACACCCACACATGAATTTTGATATCAGTAGGAAGTCTGACAAATTTTAATCATGTTGGAATATGATATTATTTTAATATACAATGCTCCCTTGTTATATTGCCAACTGTCCTAGACCATTTAAGGCAATAAGCAGGGATGGCTGTCTAATGAAATCACCATGATTTTGATTGTGTTAACAAGATTGATAGAGTTATAAAACAAAAGTCAATATTGGGTTAGTCACTAAGGTTGCGTGTGATTGGACAGAACATTGGTGTCAGTAGGAGGAGGATGTTTGTGATTGGGTAGAACTTGGATGCCAGTAGTTTACACCCGTGAATGTGGGCCTCCATGGTATGTTGGTGACTGTGTGGTTTTTCTGAGAATTATCACCTGTTGTCAATAACAGTGGGGGATTGCTAGCAAGGTGTTGATTGTGGGTGATGATATTAATCTGAAATTAACTTTGACCTTTTCAAAAGGAAAATTAAGGTCAGCGAAACCTTTAATCTAGACATTGCGCACCGTTTCTCAAAAACATGTATTTTAAAATTGTTCGTGATATTTCACGTACTATCTCGTTTCTACAAAAAATACTGGGGTATATTGCCGTGTCTGTTTTAGAGTTAGATTATTTTGATAGGTCTTGGTTGTTTCAAGTAAAAAATATTCCTGTAGCAAAGGATGAGAGAAAAGTCATTGGAAAAACAATTGGGTGTCTAATCTGGGCTCCTTGCATTATTAGTTAGGTGGTTTATCCACTACACTACCCAGACCAATATACAAGGTGCAGTAATATTACTACGATATAAAATTTTAGCCTATTTCACATCTCTTCATGTCGAGGAGATGAAAAAATTATTTTAAGGTAGCTCCCTACCCGACCAAATTATTTTAAGGTAGCTCCCTACCCGACAAAATTTTGTTTAAAGTATTGTTTTCTTCCTTGAAATATTTAAAATAACACCTTATGTAACAAAAAGGCCAAAAAATACACACCTTGACTGTTTACAATTCTGACTAGAACCCCCTTCTATCATTGTAAAATTTCACCTGACATTATCAACACAATAGGAAAGCAAAATAATTTCATAATCTGTTTATTTATCACATATATTACGGTAACAAATCAATATTTATTGTTTCTTTCATCAATTAACTTGCAAAGATTAAAATTGGTGTTGAAAGTGTACAAAATGAAAAATTCACAATTATTACAAAATTACATATTCTGGGGCATATTTTCGTAATTTCATGGTTAACCACCTTGTTTTTTTCTTTAGAATATTAGATTTACATCTGTTGCATTTGAAAAGTATAAAAAATATAGCACTTTACTGGCTTTTTTTCTTTGTACAGCTCGAGCTTCTGTAACATGTATACCCCCTGATCGTCATTACTATAAACTTCACTGAAAAGTTACAGAAATATGTTTCTTTAAATAATAGCAAAGTAACTGTATTTGTTTGTTCTAAAAAAAAAAAAAAAAGAGCTATAAAATACACTGTACATATTAAGAATTGCGCCCCAATTAACTATACCGGTACACTCTGCATCCCACGAGTGTAACATCTACTTTCCGGTGAAGTCTTCCATTGTTTCTATACTTCAATTTGCTTGAGTCCTAAAAGCTTTAACAAACCAGTCTTTACATAATTTCTGAGTGCCAAGCATTGCGACTTCTACTGTTTACCACGTTATTACTGGATGTGCTAATCACAACGAAATATCAGAAACAAAAACGGTACGTCAAGTGATGACGAAGTTCGAGTAGGGACCGACCTTAAAATGTCAGAAACGTGTATGACCTTCAGTATATTTGTTGAGTATTTCTCGAATCATGCAGTATGTTTTAGTCAGAAGTGCATACAAATAGCGACATAAAGACCCAAGACGACCTTTTCTTATGAAAAAGTCGTTATGCCAACACAAAATTACCCATCATTGCCCTCTAACTTTTCTTTGAGAATATGAAAAAACTCGAGCTACCTCCCTTCTGATAGTGCACCCATAACCGATACAAAACACCGGATCTGATAGTGCACCCATAACCGATACAAAACACCGGATCTGATAGTGCACCCATAACCGATACAAAACACCGGATCTGATAGTGCACCCATAACCGATACAAAACACCGGATCTGATAGTGCACCCATAACCGGTACAAAACACCGGAATGTAATGTTATTTACAAGCTGTTAACATGATAATTGTCTTTGTTGTTAATTAAATCTAATCTCTTTATAATATGATTAACAGTTGTTTTCAAACAGTTTTGCTCAAAGGTTGCATATGACGTCATAATGGAACAGAAAATGTTAAGAGAAAATATGTATGTAGGACTCCAAAGTGCGATGGTCGCCCCAAAGTGCGATGGTCTGACACCGCCAAAGTGCGATGGTCCTTAATCATGCGCCAAAGCCGATATAAGCTGAAAAAAAGTACATCAGAGAGTACATGGAGTCCGAGTTCTCTCATAAATTTTCGGACTCCCTTTTCTTAGTTTATCCTCGAAAAAATATTCGTCAGGCAGTGACGTAGATTTCTTCGTGATTGACGTCATAAGATTTGAATTTCATCGCTTTCAAATTTAAAAAACTATGTAAAATATTTTATTCAAAACACATTTCGATTGATTTTAGGTATACAAAGAATAAATTTTTTTTTTAAAAATGAAAAAATTTAGAAACACGTCCTCTAAGTGATTCCATATTCCTTTAGTTGTTTTTATGAGGCCGTCAAAGACAGGACATATTATGGTATGGTGGTGTGTGCCTGGTCCATGTAGGTAAGATACAGACTAAACCCAATGTTCCAGGATCTTACAACGTGGTACATTTAATCATCATGATGAGAGGAAGATGTCTATTGTCTTTCAAGGTCAAAGGTCAAGGTTGTAGTATACAGACCAAAATATTAAGGGCTGGAGCTGCCAAACTCTTTACACCATACGGTACTCCTTCATGTTAAATGGAGGACACTTTTTGTTCTTCAAGGTCAAAGGTCATGGTTGTTGTATGTTGACCAAACTATTAGGGATAGGACTGTAAAACTCTGTACACAAAAACATTCCTCATGCCAAGTAGGGGATGCCTTTTGTTCTTCAAGGTTAAAGGTCAAGGTTGTAGTTTCACTTAGTAGGAAAAACTTGTAAGCAGGAAACAGGCCAAACCATCGGGGCTGGGACAGTCAAACTTGGGACACATACATATTATTCCAAGTGGAGGATGCCTTTTTGTCTCTCAATCAGCATAATAATGAATTGGCACTCAAGGAACAGTGGCAATTCTGTTAAGATATGAATCCCACGAAAAGATGTTTTCCTTAATATAAATCTATGGGGCGCATTATGCCACATTGGCATTGCTCTTGTTTGTTAAGTGGAAAAGACATCAGTATTTTTGTGTGGAAAAGACATCAGTATTTATTTTTGTGGTAAGTGGAAAAGACATTAGTATTTAAAATGACTGTCTCACAGTCTACTAAGGATTTATTGTAGAACATGAATTCAAGGAAAGGAGGAAGTACAATGTTTGCTGATAAAGGAAGGACAAAGGGATTACATATTGACAGTGTGATGATAAACACTTTTAACATTGAGGTACTGGGGTGATCTGACATTGTGATGTATGTTTGTGTTGCAGTGATTGACACGTTGGACTATCTGAAGAAAGAGTCGGTGGGCGCCCGCGAGGCCATCAGGTGGCTGGAGTCCGAATTCAGGAAAGGAAATCGGTCAGTACTTCTCAAGAATTTATATAATGTCTGTCATTACTGGGATTGAAAGGGGGGGTCCTTATATATAATGTCTGTCATTACGGATTGAAAAGGGGGTGTCCTTATGATTAGGGATTGGCTTGGGGGGGGGGGTTCCTTATTGATTAGGCATTGGCGGGGGGGGGGGGGTTGTTCTATTGATTAGGATTGGCTGGGGGTTTCTTATGATTAGGATATGCCGGGGTGGTTTTTTATTGATTAGGGATTGCTGGGGTGTCCCTAATTGATTGGGCGGGGGGGGTGTTCCTTATTGATTAGGTTGGCTGGGGGGTGTCCTTATTGATTAGGATTTGGGCGGGTCTGTGATTGGCGGGGGGGGTCTCGTTATTGATTATGGATGTGGCTGGGGGGTGTCTTATATTAGGGATTGGCTGTGTGGGTGTCTCTATTGATTAGGATGGCTGGGGGGTGTCTTATTGATTAGGGATTGGCTGGGGGGTGTTCTTATTGGTTAGGTATTGGCTGGGGGGGTCCTTATTGATTAGGGATTGGTTGTGAAAAAAGACAGGAAAAAGTAAACAATTATGCTGCACATGCATAAAGGAAATTTCTAGAGTCTGCTGTTTGCATTTGACATTCAGAAATACATGTCCTCTATAATGAGTTAAATAAAAAAACATTTTAAAAAATGAAGAAAATGCATGTAAAATTGTAGTGCAAAGTAGTGCTAGATTACCAACGTTTTAAGGGGTGGGTGTTTGCCATTGAACTTAGTCATGGAAGCATAATTTGTGGACTTCTTCCCAGGATTTCTGTGGTACCGTGGGTAGTACTTTTCTG
>CAJDSM010013155.1:33477-48679 GCA_903981925.1 Ostrea lurida | reverse complement strand
TAGCTGTACGAAGTAGATGGTCTATTTCTGTCTGTGTAAGTACAGTTTGGTGGCGAGTTATGGGCACTGGTTATGAAATATTTGATATGATCACTGGTCAAATTAGGTGGAAATATGCGATAATTTTCTATCATTTATATACACATTCAACATTACCCTGACTGATCCAAGGACAAGCACACAGCTAACAGCTAATTTACTGGTTACTGAGTAGGACAACATGTTTCTCCACTGGCCAGTTTGGGTTGAGGTTATATCAGTGCCACCTGTAATCAGACTTGTATAATAATAATGATTGGATTTATATAGCGCTTTATCTACCTAAGTACTCAAAGCGCTTTGCAATGCATTATTACCCCATGGTACATGTAATAATGTATGGTCGTTTGTAGATTCCTCAGATGCGAGCTGCTGATTTTTATGTACAGTTGAACTTTGGTATCTCGAACTCTGATATCTCAAATACTGTGGTTATGTCAAAGTGATTCAGAAATCCCACTAATTCTATAATTATTTTACCCTTGATATCACGAATCCACGGATATCTCGATGCTTTTTCTCGTTTCTGTCGAGATAACGAGGTTTGACTGTACTTATTGATTTTGCCAGCAGCTTTGAATTTTTTTATGCTCATCAATTAAAAGTTTATACAGTGTTGAGTGGCACCAGATAGGTGAGATTTAGCAATGGGCGATTATACTGCCTCTTGAAGGTGATTCAGAGTAGTGCAGACATTTTTTTTTTTTTAAAAGTAGGAGTCTGTGGGGGATTATAAAATAGATTTTCATCTATGTACATAGGGCACAAAGTAGTGATCAAATGATCATGAAATGTTTCATTTCCTCAGAGCTTTTTTCCAGGCTTGTCTTTGGAGGACTGTCATTTAAAAAAAGTCTTGGTTTATGAATAATTTAGCGAGTGGAGGTGATGATTTAAATGATGAGGTCCTTACAGTTTGTGACACTCCAATGCACACTTTTATGGATGCTTAATTGATTTGAAACAAAGGGTAATTGCTTTTCCTGCCAACCAATAGATTCCGGAAATAGAAGATGGGCCGGGGAAACAAATTCCCGGGTTTGAAATTGCTTATTTACATGTAAAAAAGGCTGAAGTTTAGAATTCACTGAATCTGTGTAGAGTAGGGGGGCTTCACTTGGATGTAGTTCGAGACACACCAGGCATTAGACATTTATCTCTGTAAAGCCCCACTTATTTCTCAATTGTCTCAATGCTCGACTGGAGCTGGAAGCTTTGGTATGTTGTGTGTGTAATTTGGACATTAAGTCCGAGATTTACATCTAAAAGTGCTTATGAATTTAAGATCCATAATTCAAACAGACCGCGGCGTTGCCATAGATGTTGCCCGTGTAGCATGTCAACCTCGAGAGCACAAAAATGATCTCGTAAGAGACAAAAGATGTGCGCTGTCCATACTGAGTACCAGTTGTCTGACAAGATTGTTAAGAATGACCTCTGAAACACAATTGCTAATAATCTAAAACAAAGATGATTAATGCATAGTAATAATATGTTCTAAAAATACAGAGGACAATTCAAAATGTTATGAGGAGAACGGCGGTGTTTATTTAAACATACAGAGAGGAATTGTATTCTACCCCTCAGTTGAACTGACTATAGCCACGTAAATGATATCTAGATCATTAAAGTCAGTTATTTTGGGTGTAAAGCACACAATTCCTCCGCCTTGCAACACTGTACACGATAACCACAAATTTGGTGAAAATTTGGCTGTTCCGCATATTTGATGAATCGTCCCATTTTGACCGTAGCTTAAAAGTCCATGTTTACATGAAGGCCAGCATACATTTGTCGAGATTCAGCATAACTCGAAAGTCAGGCCTAAAAAACTATGCTGGACAACTAATAATGTTAATGCCGAGTAGAAAGGTTTGTTTTGATTGTTATAAGTCGAACCATGACTAAAGGCGAGGGAGCGAGTATGTGCAACGTACGCCATTTGTCTCGATCAAAGCCAAAGTGTTAATAATTAGCCATTTTCCCAAATCACATATAACATGAAATAATTCTTTTTCTTCTTTGTCCATGCCACTTAACCCAATTTAACAATGTTAAAGTTCTGGGTGAGCAATAAGTTAATGCTCAATGTGCAACACATAACTCTCTTGTCTTGTTCTCAAGGCAACTGTAATTGGCAACCCGGGTACAGTTGATACATGTGTAGAAATAGAAAATGAAAGAATTGGGATTAACTGAATTGCGAAATATGAGATTGGCTGGACCCAAAGTGGACGGGTGGTGGGGGGGGGGGAACATCGTTACTATTCTGAGCCTGTAGACGATAAGGTGACGTGGCCCCACTCGCTTGGAAATCAGCATACAAAACCATTTATTTATAATGACAATGGTCATAGATATGAAAGTGTCTAGCATCCGAACGAGCTAGAGTTTTGATAGGAGTAAGTCGGTTCACTCTATTTTAACGTTCGTTAGTCACTTGAACAGTAATTACGAAGAAGATGGCGCCTTTCTAATTTTTGGATTCAAGACTTGTGGCAGTATGCTGTAGTTTTGGTCACTTGATGGAGAGAGCACGGTCACCATGGGGTTATGAACTAGCGCAGAAACATTATGTGGGTTTGCTTCAAAAAATAGTGAATTACATATTTACATATCGGGTAGGTGAAAATTCTACAGCGAGAGGGTTACAAATGTCCCGTAGTGGAAGTTTCACACGGTGATATAAATATTACCCCCCACTCCCCCTTTGTCCGGGCGATATACTACATGATGAGGGCAGTAGAGATTAGTTCCATTTACTTCTAAACCGTGTTCATTCTATAGACTCATGACTTTGACATATAAATTATATATAATTGAAGAAAACGCTTCTTGTTTTGTGTGGCATTTTTTGGGCTCCGTTATTATGTTTGTATATTCATCAAATCGTAGAGTCCAATCATGTGGAGGCGTTCTGCTTCTCTATCAAAGTGGTTAAGAAGACAAGTGAGATCCCTTCCACAATTTGCGGAGTATTCTATTGTGACAGGGTCTCAAATGAATTTTGTCAATTGTTAATATGAGAATAAACCTTGTAATCTTACACCCATCTGCTATGTTTTTTTTTTTAATACTTCTTAATTTACTTGGCGTTAAGCAAATTCTACGAGAGAACAACTGGTGTCCTAACATGTACAATGTGCAACAATTCCATTACACTTGGTTTTAATTCTAAACAATCCTGCTAATATAAGCTTAAACAACCATATATCCACTATACTCACTCTCGTTTATAATGAGTAGACTATATCATCTTCCTCTACAACAATATGTTGATTGTTTTTGATTGACCCCTAGATATTTTACAAGATATATATATTAGATGTAATCATTAAACTCTGTTGTATTGCCATTGTATGGCGTAACGGGAAATATGTGTCTGATTGAGAGATGGAATGATTTTATTCACCCTGACGGGATTGGAGACTATGTCTATGAGTTTGAGTTGAAATTATCAGTTTTGGGCGAATCCGAGACAATTATGAGTACCTTTGGAATGATATTGTGATCCTTACCAATATATATTTTCTTGCCGTTTTTTAATTTTGAAAATGGCTTTTTTATGATACAGTGCAGCTTCCCCTATTAAGTGCTCCTGAGAGCGTAAGTTTATTAGTTGTAGACTTAAATCAAAACGTGAATATTAAGAAGAGAAACACAATGATTTGCTTTGAATCTGAATTATTAAATTAAACTGTGTACCACACCCTGACCGAGGCCATAACATTATGAAGTTTGCGCATTGGAGCAGTATAGACCACTATTCCTCCCCCCACCCCCTCCTAAGAAATACCTCGCAAATTTGAAGGAATAATATATTTATAAATTCTCTATACCCAAAACATCGCACTTATAATAGGCGTAAACATCGTAATATAGTGTATCCTTATTAACACACTGTTAAGTTAACATAAGCAAAACAAGATAATTTGTTTTAAAGTCAGGCACACTAAGCTATTTTTTTGGAAAAAGCTATTTACTTGAGTATTTTCATATAATTAAGTTTTTGAAGAAATACTTATGGTTGTCGACTATGTCAAATCAATACTAAAACAGTATCTACGAGTGCTCGTATTTGCTATATCGCAGACTTCTTTGTTGTTTCACGCAATAAAAGCATCGTTTAACACTGTCCTTCATGTTCCAATTTGCTTTTCGAATCACTCAACCACATAAAATTATACCCATAAAAACAGGTAGAAAACAGCATGAAGAAAAGAGTATTGCTTGTCGTTCTTTTTCTTTTTTTAAAGAACTTCATTCTATGGTATCACTTATTTTCGATTCTTCAACACCCTCACAATTTGCTGACTAAATTTAAATATATCTTTTAGAGAAGGAGTAGCGTCCGCATTAATACGTTCAGCACGGATTGTTATTTGCGAGTCAGTGGATCTGGAGATCTCCAGATCTTTGTATGTATTGTTAATTAGACATGATCATTGTGCCTTCGTTATTAGTCAGAGATGCACTTAATCGTAACAGTTAGATTCGTAAAATAAAAAGCTTTAATCGTGTATATAATAGATACCTAGGTTAACGTTCATTTCTCAACATTTTTTTGATAACAACTACCGTGAACAATTAGCAGATTTTCAAAACGAAAAGTAAAGAGCGAAAACATGCTCACCCGAAGGAGAAAGAAATGCAGATGATATGAGTAGAGCGAGTGGCGACTGAGAAGTCGGTATGGATCATATCAAGTTAAGATGCCCCACGAGCCACGCATGAGTCATAGAGGTCTCAAGATGTTCCGTTGACTAATTACATACATATGGAAAGATAAAACAAATACTCTGGTATATCTATAACGGATGAGTAAATGTCGCACAAATACATAAATTCGTTGCCAAAGAACCGTGTCGTACCAGAACTCGATTATGATCTCTAGCTGTATAAATTGCATGTCATATATGACAGTTGTACTGAGAGAGACGAACTGAAATTATGTTACTAATTACCGTACTTTTCCGTCTCATTCAGCAATTTTTTCTCGTCGTCCTTTTCAATATTCAGTATCTATCACTGCTCGTTCTCACCCTCGTTCCAATTGAAATGGTCTGAGCCCTTCGTGCGAAGGACCATGCCAAGAATCTAGAGATCTAGCGGATGAACTGGACACTTGGTTTATAAAATCTCGTGACATCTTGCCACAGATGGTACCTGTAGAATGTGTATTTGTCGAACTCCTGAATCGTAGGCAAATCCAGTTAGATCACATCATTGATCAGTGATGCACACTCCCAGAGTTTTTTTGAACGACATCATAACTTTTCTTTATCTTTCCTGGAAGTTTTTGGAGGACCAATAGAATTTTCGCAAGACTTGTACGATCCTGAATTATTGTTTAATGACATTACATCGTAAAAATGTTCCTCGAACATGTTCCTCAGTGTATTTTAGTGTGCCGGAATGGTAAAGAGACGAATAGGGAAGGGTGACGTTGTTCCTTATAATCCTATAGGGAAGCGCGCCGAATGAGTTCCCAAATCGTTCGTCTGTGCTCAGGAGGGCAGTTCCTTCTGAGGCGGCTGTCAACACCGCCTCCTTACAGTTCTTGATTAATGTCGCGCAAAGGTGCGGGGAGGGGGGGCGGGCAAACAATTAAAAAAAAAAAATTAATATCGCCGAAGTAGGGCAGGAGGGAGGAGGAAGCTTGTTTGACATATATTTGGTAATAGATCATAGGTCGCGAGAGTAAAGCAAGGACAACCACCAGGTGTCCACCGTATGTATAGCATTTGAAACGAGTGGTGGGGGCCGGGTCGGGGGAGGGGTGTACTACAAATATTAGCTGTAAGAATTGGGGGGTGCACCACTTTAGAGGAGATTCAAGGTGGACAGAGGCCGGTTGACGCCAATAGGTGGAGCACTTTCGATAAGCACTTGAGAAGTACGGGGGTGGGGGCCAAACACTCTAAAATTGGTGGGGTTAGTATTTTATGCAAAGAGAAAATCAAACCTATGTGCCATAACTGAAGGAGAACTCATGTAGAGTCGACGTTCGACACGTGAAGTGGAGCAGAAAAACAGCTTCATTGCGGTCCGACAAATAATGGCTGCGTCTCTAGCGCTGATATCACACTTTGCTTCATGTGAGTAACATAGGAGTGAAGAGGTCGAGCCTAAGTTTTTGCGGATCCTGACAGTGCAATTATTGCAGATTAGTTATGGACTCTACGAGCTAAACCTGCTGCCATTTTTCTCTAAGTACAGCGAGTGTGTGTTATAAAAGTGAATTCATGGCAACATAAGAAAGTCTATAAATATGAGGACAGACTGCGAGTGATTTCCCAGATTGATTGTGATGCGTGGGTAAGGTCATGCATATGCTCTGGGGGTTCGTTTTATCGTGTCTCTTAAAAATCTGGGTCTTGGATACAATATCACAAGAAATACCGTAAATAAAGGGGCAAGGGGTCATGTCCCCACATTGTGGTGTACATGGCGCCCCCCCGAGGGCCCCCGCTATGACTTATGAGGCGAGAGAGTGTTGAATCTACTGATCTATATAAGGTCAGTGGAACCTAGTCCATGTGGTAACTCTTATTTTTCTGATGGCCCTTCTACCTGCGTGGTTAAGTGTGGTTGTTGAGACAGCCGACAATCTTATGTCGTTTATATAAGATTTGTGTCCTATTCTATATAGTTCATTTTTTTATATATAAACGAAATTTGAATCCCTGTGATGTGGCCCCAACCCCATTGGAGTGTCAAGATTTGATGAAGACTATGAGGAGCTTGGGAAATATTTCAGCTAGATTACACGAAGGCAGGATGATAGCGAAGTCATCTGATATAGAGCACAGTGCGTATTCAGGGGGTTTGCTGAGGCCTTTTTCCATGCAAAACCAGTGGTCTTGAAAAAGGTTTTTTAAATGAAACCCACCCTAAATGTTTTTGTGAATCAATGTTTGGTGCTTACTTTCTCCGCTCATTTTAATGGTTTCCTCTGGTCCGCTTTCGGATGTGTGATACTAGATTTGTAAGATTTCTTGCACTCTAAGGATTATGTAAATTGTTACTAAATGTTTGTTGGTGATAGTTTGGCACGAGTAATTCTTCTGGAAAATAAGTTTCTTGAACATCCATTTAGAGTGAATAAATGGTTAAACATGACTATGACTTATAAGAGTATTGATAAATCGAAAAAATTCCCACTAGCTTATAATAGTGTCTGTATTATGTTTCTTTTGAGATGACGCTGTACATAAAATTATTTTGTTAAGACTTTGGTATAAACATCGTTGCCTTACTTTAATTACATAGCTGTTTATGTTCCATGTTGTCCTAAGTCACAACCTGCACGAGAGAAGAGATCACCGATCTCTCATATAACTCATAAACAATAAATGCATTAAGAGCTTTTTGCTACATTTTATGATTTCTGCTCCGGAAGATTTTCTTTAATTATCTCACGAGAAGACATATGCATATGTGGCCTTCCGACTTATCCTTCCCACTACTCCAGAGAATTTCCCATCCCTCATCGTTTCTGGGATTTTACACACTCTCCAATCGGAGTGTTTAGCCTCACTACTTTCGCAAACTTCGC
Organism: Ostrea lurida; assembly: GCA_903981925.1. Taxonomy (NCBI): domain Eukaryota; kingdom Metazoa; phylum Mollusca; class Bivalvia; order Ostreida; family Ostreidae; genus Ostrea; species Ostrea lurida. The sequence continues at coordinate 41,082 of CAJDSM010013155.1, read as the reverse complement.
GAGTCCTGCGGTGTCGCCTGCCTCTGTTACATATCATCTCTCATCCTCATGCCTTTTGGCATAATCACACCTGAACTAGGTGTGATCAAGTTCCACGTCATTTGAGGATGTATTTCCTCACCGTATTCACCTGTCCTTCAAAATTATTCAGAGGGTTTGTTGTCATCTTGCTAAGTATAGCTTATGTGCTAGCTCACTGCAAGAAGCATTCGGATACAATATGTCCGGAAGACTAATTACTTCCTGTGAAACGGTTTGGGTATGTTAATTTTACTGGCTTCAAGGCGTCAAATTGTGATTCTTATTCAACCACACCATCCATCTCAGCCTGCTAGGGTCCATTTTGCATTTTTTGGAATCCTTCTTACCATCACTGCGAGGAACGATCAGCCATGCCCAGGCTCGAACGTTTATACAATAGCATGACTCAACGTTCGTCCGATACTATCCGAGACCTAACTGCGTGTTTGTCTTTGTGGTCACATTGGTGTAATCTAACCCAACGGCTATGCAATTGTATGGGGTTGCGGCTGGCGGGGGGAGTTCCCCGGCCCCTTTCTTGGTCGTACCCCTGTCTCGTGCGTACTCGCACCCCCACCCTCCTTCGCACCTGCTACACTGTTTGATTAAGTTCTGAAAAATTACAAGTATACACATATCACAGTCTCATTGTTGTGTTCCGGTGGTGTAAATCTCTCTTTAATAAAATACACGCTCATGTGCACTTATAATCCCTCAGAGCTTTGTCATTGCCATGGCACCTATTCAATTGCGAGCTATTAGCCCACCACTCTCCCCCTCTTTTAAACCTGATTCTCGGCGCTCATTATAGAATCAAAATATTACCCACACACGTCCCAGCGGTACTCCGGTTTCCTCTTCCTATACTCCTCGCTTGATTCCTGAAAATGCACGGGCCGAATCGGTTTGTGCTCTTGTCATTTCATCACTCTACGCTGAGGGTTATGCCAGAATAGGAACACCCGTTATCATTTTGGTCTTTATTAGATTCGGCTAGTGACTAATCCCGATCCTGGTATTTCTAAAATGACCGGACTATTTTCTTAGGTATATCGCAGATGTTTTGAGCATTGCTATTGAAGAACATGTGATACGTGAGCACTCTTTGAGTTTGCTCATATTTATTAATATTTACGAGTAACCTTCTGAAATCACTTCAAGGATCGAGTTTTGTAATTTTTTCCACAAAATCATAAGTAAAACCAGTAAAAGGGCCGGCGGCCGGGGGGTGGCAGTGGTGGGGCGAACGTCCTGTCCACAAGCATCTTCCTTGGTTCGCTAACGACACCAGCATAATCCGCATATCAACTTTCGAGAACGGTTTGCAAATAGATAATCTTTTGACACAGCGGCCTTCTGTCAAAACTCTATGCATGCTGTCTCCGAGATAAATAGAATTACAATAATATTCTTTTAAACATATGACAGAGGCGCCGTTCTCAACCCCTGTTGGCCCGACTCGACTCGATGGGTCACTTTGTGAGTCGGGAGCCGAGAGCGCGGGTGGATGAGAGTGGAGAAACCTGCGGGTGCAATCGTAAAACTGGGTCCGCTCGTGCGTCTGTTGTGTGCTATCGCGTTCCTCGTATGAACGTCTTACGCCTCTGTTCGTTATGCCTTTGAACAGTCCATATGTGTGTTAGTATGTGCATCCTTAATGCAACGGGGTGACCGAGCCCGTATACTTGCCTTATAAGGGCGGGGAACGCGTCTTGTCGCACAGTCGTAATGTGGGTCGCGATATCCACTGTGAGACACTCACTCGGTCATGTAGTGGGCTGAGAGTCCCACTATAATTCACGTCGGGAGATAATGTAATACTTGTGCTTGTATGTAATAGAGATTGATTGATATAGAGTATGGGTGTTGTTGAATTTTCAATTGCGTACTATACCGTTCGATATACATTTGCCAACTCCGAGTACCCGTTCAATACTTCTCGTATATATCCTATGCGACTATTATATTTGTCCGATCGAGACACATGTAGTTTACTCAACTCCTATAGAATACCATAATGGGGTCCAAGCGAGAGGGGTCACAGCTGTGCGGATGAATAGATGTGGTGGCACAGCATGATAGGGATGGAGCATGTACCACTAACGGCTTCCATTTTGTCAGTTAGGGAGAGCGTTAACTTACAGATATTGTGTGAGCCCAGATCGGGACTAGGAAGTTCCATTATAGGTAAACTTATAATGAGATCACACAAAATATTTTTTTTATCTAGTATATGTTATGCTCTTTGGCTGCCGAGAAGCGAGGTTTCATCCCGTGGACGCTACCATCTACTCGCAAAAAGCACGCCGATTGGGAGAGAGTGAGATACGCACCCACGTCAAATATCGAGCGGCCGTCGGAGTTGTCTGTGAATATTGGTGTCTGTGGTGATGTCGGCGGCTGGTACAGTTTAAATGATCTCGTTGTTGCGCAAAACAACAGAGAGTCGACTGGCGTACCACTAGAGACCTGTCCACCATATAGTGCATGCACCACAAAATTGAGGGCTTACATATGTCGCCATCTCGGCGAGTGCCACAACCGATGCGGCACCATACTAGAGGGGAGGACCGTACGCGGCTGCACTACCTCACTAGTTCAAAACGTGGAGCTAACGTACGCGGGGCCAGGGGGTTGTGGCTTTTCCGGCCTGCGGCCGGGGGGCACAGTCGAGTGGCCTGGTGTTGCGACTGGGTCGGGAGGCGGGTAGGGGTGCCATTTTGGCCATAGTGCACCTCTTTGCCACCGCTCTTGCAGGCGGGGCGCCCCAATATGGATAGGGTCTGCTCAGGGTCCCATGGTTGTTGGTTAACACCTGAGTCGCATCTGTCAGGCGGGATTGCGAATCATTGCCCGTGGCTGTGTGAGAATTGCAGCCACAGTGGTTGGGGCGTCGTTTGTCCGGCTCTCTGCGTTACAATCCCCGACTTTCTATGTCATGGCCCTCTACTCTTCAACATGGTACCAAAGGCAGAGAAAGATTTGTTGCCCATGGACAATACGCCAACGCTAATGCGGTGCAATGAAAAACATTCATCCCAGCCCTGTGGAATGGGGCTGACGAGGCCCCACCAGTGGCCGTCTGGTAGAGTTGGCGCGCTTGATGGTAAGTCGTCCCGATGGTGTTAATTTTTTGGGCAGTTCTTCTTGTCCCTTGATTTTCGCAGCTAACGTGTATTTGGGGCGTTCTGGCCCGGGGCCCGGGACACGGCGTGCCGGTGGATTCGCTGTTCGCATGTCCGCGGTTTCACGCAACGGTTAGGGCAGGAGGGACGTCGTGTGTGGGGGGCACAAGGATTCGCATGTGGGGCGAGTCCGCCGCCAAGTAGGTGTTGCTCACTGAGTACAGACCGTATTTTGTACGTACGGCGGTCAACTTTTGTACACTGCTCGGGGGTCGGCCGGTGGCATCAGGTGATCTCTCTCCCAGACGGAGCACCGGAAGGAGGAGGCACCGCGGACGGATCGGGCCTGGCGCCCGCCGCCGGGTTTGTTGAGCACGTTGCTGTTGGTCCCGGCATAGGCGTTTCTGGTGATTGTTACAAGACACTTAACTTTTGCGCAGCCCATCTGGAGTGCCCCCAGAATCGAGCATCTCTCTCGCGTTGACTTTTGTAACGTTACATGTGGCCGACAATCGGTGCCTGGCCAGATTCCGGGGTACACGATAGTCTTCGCGAGGGACGGGAGTATTAAAGAAGAAGAGATAAAAAAGATAACTTTGGCATTACTAAAGAAAAATCAAAGAGCAAGAGTAAGAGAGAGAGAGTTGTCTAGGGTGGATATTCTGTGATGTAGAGAGGAATTACTTCCATAGAATGCGACATTTTATTGGGTCATAGTTCGAGGAATGATTGATGAGCCGAAGCCTGTACAGACATACAAACGTGCCCGAGAGAGACGAGTGGTTACGAGCAAATCAGATTCCCGGACATGCGAGCACATTGGCTGTCTTGTACGGAGCGAGTGTGCGGGGTAAGTGCGAGAGACCACTCTACGATCAGTTCCAGGCTTCGAGAAATCTCAATGGAGGCGATCCAGCTCTAGCGGAGCAATAGGGGTACGCTGCTTCGTGAGGTTTTACGTCCTGGAGACGATTATTTCGGTAAATAGGTGTCCGTCGAACAGATTGTACTATGAAAGTCTTTGCAGTGAATGAGTTTCGGAAACCATCAGACATCATGTACTGCCGGGACTGGCGAGCGAGACGCTTGCGGGCCGGATGGACCGAGCGGCCATCGTACAGAGCATCGAGGTGTAATGCCGGCTGTCCAGTTTTCTATCTGCCATCGATGTATGCCCGAGAACAGTTACTCGCATCGCTGAGGGGGCTATGTGCTCACGTAGCGGAGGAGTAGGTCTTGACAGAAACATTCTTAAATAGAGAATTCTTACTATACAGTCCAGGAGTCAAGCAAGCATGTAGGTCTGTTCGGAGACTCTATGTTTGTTCCACACCAATTTAATTCAGACGCCGAGTTCACGCGTTACGTCTTCTCAGTCCTGTGTCCTTGCCCGCCCCTATGTCAGGTGCTGTGCAGCCGAGTAGGCTGTTATGCGAGCTGCAGTCCTCGTCGCTCCTGTCTGTTCGAGAGGTTAATAATGTGCGCCTACGAGCCGTCGTCGCCAAGGGGTAGTTGGCATCAGTATTTATGCCTCTGTACGCGTTTGGTGCCCCTCCGAATTCCCCTCCACTGCCCCACTCGAGTTCGCAATGTTGCTAGTTTACAAAGTCGCGAGAGATGTCGCACGAAAGAGGCGTCTCAGAACCTGCGCCATGCTCAACACAATATAAGTCGCACGTTGGTTGTTGGGCAGATAATGAAGAGCTCGGGCGACATCCGACAATCTGGGTCATGGTAGGTAATTTATTGCGCTGCTACTTCTGACGACGAGAGAGGCTGCCGCCTTAGAAGTCTAGAGAGTTACTTATGTTTTGTTGTAACGTTCGCGCGAAGAACATCTAGAGGACTATAAGTGATAGGCGATGCCTGGTTTTAATGCATGATAGAACTGTTAGTCGTAACCGATACAGTACGGATAGTTGACAGACTGTTCTTGTTCTGTTGTGAGTGGATCGTACCTTTTGCGGCATATTATGTCGTCCTGGGCCGGGCTAGTAATTGAAAAAGTGTAGACACTGCTCTTTCTATGTTGGCGATGACCGAGACGTTGCCTGTCTCCTTTCAGAGTTGGTTTCGATCATTGGTGTAACGCAAGCCGTTAACATATGGTCGGTCCACACATATGTGGACCAGATGCTGAGTGTATAGATTTTGGTGCACACTAGTCGTGCCGTGTCGCTCTCCTGTGACAATAACCACATATTGGTGACAAGGCTCCAGGAGAGCTTAGTGCCCTTGGGTTATAGATTGGATATCACGACTAAGCGAAAGGAATTGTAGAAGAGTAATCGCCAGATTGCGGCCTTTCCTTATCGTGAGTATATGATGAGTATTCATTTTGGAAGCTAATACCCCGTAGTCCATACTCCGGGACATAGTGTAACTAAAGATCAAGAACGTAGGGTACAACAGTTGCCTGTATTTCACAGAGATCTTATCTGCTCTCTATTGTAATTCAATTAGTTCCTGAGATCAAACTTGTGTATCTCAAACCGCGTAACACATGACTGATCCCTGGCATAAACCAGTTATCCTTTTAATAGACACAATGAATCATCATGCCTACCCACTGTCCTCTAAAATACCTTTTTTTAATTTTACGTTGTCTACCCCTCTTTCTGCCCGACTCCCTCATATTACGTACCTCATGTAACCCAAATCGAATACCTACATTAACTCATTGTCGACCAACAGCGGACTCGCCGACATATCTATACCCTTCAGCGTTGGTGCGGCTAGACAAACTTCGGACAGCGAGGTGTAAGACTTGTCGTGGCGAAAATCGTCGCGGAGTAAGGGGTCGCCTGAGGGGTGTGGCGCGGGCCGTTTTTGGGGTGAGACGCGTTTCGTCTATACTTAGGGTGTGAAGGTCGGATGAGGCGCCGCGAAGCCGAGACGGCAGACGGGGGCGGCGTGAGGCTCTTCTCAAAGAGTTTGTCGTGAACCTTGAGTTGCCTGGTGGACCGAGTATACATATGAGTGCACATGGCGGTCGGTCAGGTGGGGAGGGCAAAAACTTCAGGTTCCTTCTCGTTGTTTGTGCCCACACCGCCGCACACCTGCCATTGGGTGTTCCCGGGGCCCATCCTTGTCGCGCATTCGCCGAGGGGGCTTTCAGGTACCGTGGCCTCGGACCGATTGTTACACGGAGGGCCTCCCGGGCCCGTGTGATTGTCGAGCTCCTGAGGCAAGTGGTCGCACCACTTATGTCTGCTTGATGAGCCACCGAGCGCAATGTGACCGTCACGATTTCATGTCCGAGGCCCGTGATCGCTATTGTGGTTTCTCTTTGGTGTTTCTCGTTTTGCCGGTTGAGACTAGCAGCTGCTGGCCCTGCGTATTTTTGTTGCACACACGCCTCCAGACTGCTGGAGTTTGGAGTCCCCACATGCGGCCGTTTTGCACTCTCGTCTCGTACTGCGAGAGATTACTGGCTAAGGCAGCGAGGGCCCGGAGCTAATAGCTCTGTCGGTTGAAAGTCAGTGGACTTTGTCCGGTCCACGTCAACGCCTCCTGGGCGTGGTTTGGTCCGGGTCTTTGGGTCGGCTGGCTCGGACTGGTTTGCTCAGCGTGGGGCCCCACCTGCATTTGGTTTTTTCGGCATCAGCAGGCGTATGGGTGGTTTTAATACGGTGGATTGAGTTTGAACACAGCGCTGGAGTGGCTTCACGATTTCATACTTGGATGCAGAATGAACGGGTGCTTTCGATGATTTCATGGTTCGGCGAATCCGCACTGATAAGTGATGGGAGGTGTGGGGTGGGGGTTGGGGGGGACTACGATCGAACGGTTTGACGCCCCACATTTATTGAGACAATTGTGATACGAGGTTGATTAAATGAAAGAAAGAAATACCGAGAGTAATGTGGGAGAGAGGTAACAAGGAGGCGATGAACGGATAGCATAGAGTACGAATGTGGTCGCGTTACTAGATGCACGCAGGTGCAGACAATGGAAGGCGGCGGGGGGGGGGGGGGGGGGAGGAGGTGGGGGGGGTCGAAGTTGTGAATGAGGGTGGGGTGGTCGGCGGGCAGGAGGAGCTCGGTGCGCGGGGAGGGCGGGGGGGGGGGGGAGGGGGCGGGGGGGAGGGGTGGGGAAGGGGGGTAGGAGGGGGAGGGGGTGGGGGCGCAGCGGGGGGGGGGGAGTGGGGGGGGGGGGGGGGGGGGGGGGGGAGGGGGGGGGAGGCGGCGGGGAGGGGGGGGGGGCGGGGGCGGGGGGGGGGGGGGGGGGAGGGGGGGGGGGGGGGGGGGGGGGGGGGGGGGGGGAGGGGGGGGGGGGGGGCGAGGGGGGGGGGGGGGGGGAGGGGGGGGGGGGGGGGGGGGGGGGGGGGGGGGGGGGGGGGGGGGCGGGGGGGGGGGGGGGGGGGTGGGGGGGGGGGGGGGGGGGGGGGGGGGGGGGGGGGGGGGGGGGGGGAGGCGGGGGGGGGGGGGGGATTGAATAACCGTCCTTTACTAATAGG
>CAJDSM010013155.1:23417-33452 GCA_903981925.1 Ostrea lurida | reverse complement strand
AATATGGTTTTCATTAGTATGCGTAATTTGTATCTCGGGGTGATGGATGTGTCTACCACCACAAGGGGAGGAGATAGATAAATTAATAATTTATTTCTTCTTTGACAGAGTGGACCAGTATATGGGTATATAGATACTATCTAGATGGACTAGATCCCAGTCGTTATACTATTAGTGGAGTTCTCGGCTGTTACACATTTATAATTTAATTTTACTTGTTACAAGCAATTTGATTGGCTGAAACACGATTGAGCAACATAAATTATTTTGTACAATCTAACTTGCTCTTTGTGACGTCCTAGAATGACGTATGTCACAATGCATTTGACGTTATTGTTTTCTACTTTGTTTGCTACGGCAAATTTTCGTCCGCACTCATTCAATCCTACAGCGTATCTCGCACAATTGTGCAATCACACAACGAAATAGACAGGAGTATGATAATAACAGTTATCAGGGGTGGAGTATAGCCATGTTATAAATTTTCTTGTTTCAGGTACATACGAGCCCAGAAGAGCAATGAAAAAGTGGCCGATAACATGCCGAAAAACCTGAAGAAAAATAATCGTGATTTATGGTGAGAACTTTCTTCTTTTTCCCCCCCCCCTTTATTTCGTTGAGAATATGAACTCAAAATACCCTAATTGCCACTGATATATTTCAACAGTCCTATACAATTACACTTGTAATATGTTTTGCCATCAATATATCCAGTGTTTGTCCTCGGTAAGTGCCTAGCCTCATATTACACATATTAAATGAATTCTTAAAGTATTATGCTCTGCACTTCATGCTAGAAACATACATCCATTTTATGGTGACATTTTGTTAACTTTGAATTTTAATTACTGGGTGTATATGAAGGCGATATTATTGCGCAAGAAAATTTATTTCATTCTCTTTCACATTGGACCCAGAGGTCTGCATGCTATTTCTGTGAACAGTACAAAGTCGTACATTATATGTCGGTTAAAAATGATTAATCCTATTTAGTCATGATGCCTCCGATATATACCATACTATAAAAAGAAGACAAACAAATGACCGATTATCATGATAACTTGAAATTCCATGAAAGGCGACACGCGTAATGTAGAAATAAGTGTAATTATATACCGTATTGTATGAGGATTGATAATCATAAATGTGCTGCAGAAATTTGTGTGTCTGTAGTATAGACAATGGTATACCACTTCTCAAATGACACGCAATTTATTTCATACTCTGGCTTTTCTTTCACACTTTAATATCAGCTTTTGACATGATTTTCAGCGTAAACCAACTCCTTATACAGGGTGAATGTGTCTTTCAAAGTTCTAGTTTGCACACAAAGTGATCTCCCACCACAATTTTTTCCTTATATGAATAAATAAATTTACTCTCATTCTTTCAAACACCTGGTCTTTCAGTTCTTGTATGTAAGCGATTCCCTATCTTCTCATTTATAAAATGCAGCCATCATGTTATGCCTTATTCATAAGGGTGTCCATTAATGTGAATTAAAATAATGCGCATTAAATTAATTCAAATTAAATAGCATACACACGGCAGTGATGCAAAGTAATGTAACGGGCATCAAATTCATTGTATTAGGCATTTCTAAATTAATGGGTGCATGAATTAAAAAAAAGGGGGGGGGGGCTTCCTTGATATATTGCCCTTGTTATAATGCCTGAAAATCCTACAGAAGAGATGTCTGGCTTTGTTAACACCCCAGTTATAAAACTGACCCACCTACTGCCACATGCCACTGATTTTTCACTCACAAAGGGTCAAAATTAATAGGGTTTGCACTTGATAATAATGCCAATTACCTAACACTCATTGATATTGACACCTGTACTGTGGGAGGAGTGTGGTGAAGTGTGACAGACAGGGCGAGGTGTTCTGGTGGTCAGGTTCCTTATATATAAACTCAATATTATCTAATGGAGACCAAATAAATTAATCTTTCAGTGAATTGTCAGTAATGGTGAATGTGTTATACACAGAGCTTTAAAATATGCAAAATAGAAAAATGGGAGATGAATTTTAATTTGAAGTAAACAAATTTAACATTGCACATTAAAATTTCTGTGTGAATGCAATTCAGATTTAAATTGGGTTCAGTTATGTTTAATGCGAATTGAATTTGTTGTGTGAAAAGAGTTGACTTGAAAGTCACAAACGATCGTAGCTACTCAACTAATTCCGTATTAAACTACAAATAAACCTCATGTAGATCGACGCCATCAAAAGTCTGTTGCTATGTGTACACAAATGTAACTATGATGTTACAAATATACATTATGATAGGAAACCCAAGCTACAATGCAGCTGAAATATTGGGTTTGTAACCGAGATATTCTACCACTATCAATTTCTTCTCGTATCTTTATGTTATAGAGGGAATAAGACTTTAATGACACCAACACTGAATCTTTGGTGAAAATTACTTCTAAAAACACATACAGGGATTCTTTTCTAGCCTTTTTACCTCGATCATCAACATGCATGCTTGCTGCAAATAAATGCATCGATTTGATGCAATTTTTGTGCCAGTCCAAGGCCGAGTCTTCTTTCCGGTTACGAGAAAGGACAAGCGTGATCTGATTGGGTCGCAAACTGAGTACGACTTCACAATGGAAAGCTTTTTACTGCTCGTTTAGTAGCCTCAAACATCAATGCATTAGCCAATCAAAATGCAAATTATGAAATGGTTGCCTTAGAAATTTACTTTCAATACCTTGGAGTGTTTTTTGTTTTCACAAGCAAGTGACCATTTGAAAAACATTTATCATTTTTTGCCAAATTTGGTCTCAAGGTTTTGAGAATGTATTGTTTGTGTCGGTGGTTATTTGAAAATTGATCTAAAATACACACAATTTGATTGTTACTCCACAGGAGCCTGTACGAGATCCTTTCTTGTGCGAAATACCTTGCTCAGCAGGGGGAGAACATCAGCTCAGGTCACATGGTCGCTGTGCTGTCTAGCAAGGACTTAATTCGAACGTCTACCCCACCCACCTTCCAGAAGTCTCTGTCCAACTGTCAACAAGATGGTAAGATGCAGGACACACATTGTGGCTCTTTAGAACCAAAATCTCAAATATACATGAAGGTCTCGGTATTAAGCAATAACTTGAAATTTACTGTGGATGAAAATTTAATTTAGTATGTGGAAAATGGATTTCATTTTATTTTTTACATTATCTGCATCTTAGACGTAAATGTGTGATAAGTTTAAAGTAACTGGTACTTTTATATATAAAAGAGAAATTGTATTACAGTCAAACTTTGGTATCTCGAATACAGATATCTCGAATACCATGGATATGTCGAAGTAATTTGGAAGTCCCAACCACTAATTTTTTAAGTATTTTACTCTCAATATCTCGAATCCTCGGATATCTCGAATATTTTTCTCAGTCCCATCGAGTTTGCGATAACAAAGTTAGACTGTATATTAATAATAGGAAACACATGACAATATGATGAAAAGTTTCTTATATGAACTTCAAGGCATTTTTTAAAACCATTTTTATCTTGCATAGATTAATGAAGGATTTGTTCGATGACTTTCAAATTATTCCTTATAACAAAATTTTCTTTGTAACTATGTTCGTAATAAGCAGGTTTCGCTGTATACAGTCAAAGATGGCTGCAGTGAATGTCAATACACAATGTTAGACTGTCATGGTGATTTGTTACATGCAATTAGAATATCGTAAATTTATACTTCCTTACAAACATGAATTTAACCTCTGTCTAGTCATAATAAGGAAAAAATATACTGGAGATACTTTTATAATAAGCCCTAATTCTGGGAAAAGATGTCGGTAATTGAATAATAAAAATGCTAATTTAACAAAGCATGAGGCACTGTCATGTATGAAAGCAAAGAAATTAAAGGGGCGAAATTAAAGTGCTTTTATTTATAAGTGAATAGGCCCAAAATACAGTGTTAATGAGAAAAAATTATTCAAAACTAATGGAGGAATGTCATTATAAAGCGCACAGGTGTTTGTGTAGTTGTCTTTGTCGTTTAGGCATCAGCATTGAGAAGATCTCTACCTTCACCAGCAAATGGTTAGACACCCTTAAAAGCAATGGCTGACAAGGAATGGGAAACAGGGCATCAGATTGCCAGGAATCCAAATCAGAATGGAAAATTAAATTTCCAAAGACGTGAATAATTCACCCAGAACTCTTCGAAGTTAAATATATGTGTGTAACATTGAAAGAGGGTGCAAATTTACTGACGAAAATTGGGTCGTTTTTTTTTTCCATAATTTCAGTAAATTTCAGACTCTTTTAAGATTCAGCAGGCTTACATGCTCAAAATGTGGCTTCATACAAAAAGAAGAAAAAGAGATGTTAAACAGCTCATGGCATTAGAACAGTCCAGTGACCATGTAATATGTATAAAGCCAATCAGAATTGCTTGATTTTGTGGTTTATCTTGTACATTACATAGATGTTAATCATTGAGGTGCCAAATTACCATTGGGCCCTTTGGTGATTTTTTTTCTCTCTAATTAGTAATATACACTAACTGTTCACTTAACTGTTAAATACTACAAAATGAATTGTGTGTATTAGACCTGTATTATATACTAGTAGGTATATAGTTTATTGCTCTGTATCAGTGAAAGTTAATACTAAATGGTCGAACCGCTACCTCTTTGTTGAGCATTCCACTGTATGCTAAAAAAGAAAACCCAAACTGCTTTCAAAAATTTATGCAATTCAATATTTTTTATCCCAGTGCTATAGATTATGGATGTGTAATGATATAAGCTGTAGAATATTTATATGCTTCACCAAGTTTGGCTCTATTACATTATTCTATTCAGTCGCAGGTGAATGCGCGAAAATTTTTCAGATTATTAAAATTGATACTGGATCTTGGGTGTTGTGTTTGAATTTCAATCAAGGAAAATGGAGGGAAGAATTGGTTGGTTGGTTTGATTGCATTTGATGAATTTCGTTAAAGCTTGGTAATATACCTCTGAAACACAAATCATTAAGACTAAACAAATATTTGTATTCAGAAAATTTGTAAGAAATAAATGATTTTTTGACCACAGTGTCGTGATTGTATTTACATTGGATACGTTTGATCTTGAACCATCAACAAAACAGTAGTCCCGTCCCTTCTATTGACGACTGTGACGGACAGACGAGTGTAGTTTCCCGCCATTTCCTGTTCTCCTGGTGCAATGGCAGTATGATAAAAATTGAAATTTGAGCTTAAATGGTTCAAGTGAAATTGACTGATGTTATGTAATGTTCTCATCCGCGAGTTTTTGTTTGCATGCTTCCTTAACCGTGGTCTCAATGGAAGGACAGACCGTACGGGAGGGCGGGAAGTCCAGGGATGCCCGTCTGTTTGATTGACGTGGGTATGCGTCAATGGTTAAAGCATTAAGATCACATTATCGACATAAATCTTATCACACTACTTGAATGGCGCCTGTAGCCATTACTATCTTACATTTCATGCCTCGGTACACGAAAATATGAATAATAATCAATCTAGATTTATCTCTTGAACCATTACATTTTTCTATTGTAGCAACGCGGCAGTTTGCGTTTTCCTATTTTCGCTGTTGCTCATGTTTTCTTTTCAAACATCGATCGGTTCGCTCAAGAAAACGCTACCACATGCATGCGATGTAGAATTCCATAGCACTATTTATTCTTCTCGGTTTAAGACAGCTGAATTAAGAAGGCTTTGATGCCGTAATTTAATCTTCCTCAGTGGGGATTTCAAAATAATTGGCACAAAGAATCGATCCAGAATTTTTCTGCAGAACAGTACACCCAGCCTTCTCTGTTCCGAGGCTATAGCTGCTACTGTTGATGTCCATTATGCAGCGCTCCGCCGGATTGTGTTGGCCTTGCTGTGTTACCCGATTACTTGTGTATCTTTTTCCTGTTTACTGTAATCGAAACGCCGTTATCTAGATGCAATGCTTTGTCAATTTCAGTTCTCTATCCACTTCGTCAAACCGAAACGATTTTTTAATGGTATTCGAATCGCTTTCGTCAAGCAAACAAGCACTGGGTGACGTGATTCAAACTAGCCTATAAAGCTCGATGTAAGAAAGATTAACTCTGTTAATTTATCATCGTTTGTGGTTTACCAACAATAAAGGTCTGTATAGGGTTTTTTATTCTGTCACTTATATCCTCACGTGTAATCTATTCATAGTACACATCTTTCCAAAAACGATCACGTGATCTAGTAATTCAGGATAGTTTTGATTTACTAAGGAAACCGTTTGCATATATGCTGTATTTTTGATTGACATTTTTGTATCCAGGGGATTCCTTTCTTTCTAGAGGAAACAGTGGCATCCTACGTCTGAATTCCCATCTCGTTTTACGTGAATACGTTTTTGTTCCCGATCAGAATGCAGTCCTACGCAGTAAAGTCTGTTTATTAAACATTCATTAGAGCAGATGAACCATGTATTTCATAAATTGCGAGGGGAACCTTGAGATTTGCGATTGGCATTATTTCAAATAGTATTTGCATTCTTGATTTATAGGAACCGAATACTTCCCGTTAGATAAATCATCTCACCACATTGATATGAGAATGGTATAGTAAAAAGATTCATAATTTCATGGATTTTTGTGGTTTACCGTTAATTACATCGCACTTACCGTTACAATAAAATGGAGTTTGTTAAAAAAAAAAAAGTTTGTAAAAACGTATATAATGGTGTGGTTTTTGTTACGGCTTAGTTAATTATATTCCTTTTCTACAAAATACGCAACCGATATCTCAATTAAAAGTTAAATTCTCGCAGAATTTAATTTAAAAATTACATTATTTATGTATACCTACGACACGTATGTCTAATTGTATTATGAAACTTTAATATCGATGATTGTCCTTTAAATGTATTGACACTGGTGTCTCGGCCAATGTTTTTTTGTTTTTTTTTAGATATTGGTTAATGCTTAGGAGTGTTTTGAAATCAATTTCTTCAGTCATGCATTAGCATTATTACTCGGAACGGAGACGTAAAACGATTTCCGCGGATTTCCCTTTCCAACATCCTGGTCAATGTTTTTCGACCCCCACCCCTAACGATTCTGACACAACCAGCGAGGTCCCAAGCTAGCCACACAAAGCGTTAGTATATACCCTGCTCTTGACGTTAGCGTCCACGGTACGTGACGAACCCGTTTCGTCTTAAGTTTTCCTAAATAGAATAACTCCATTTGTAATGTGCTTGTGGTTTCCATTATTTATCGTCGCCTCTCATAAATGTTAACCAACAAGAACATTTAATTTCCTCCTTATTTTTGGCAAGCCATAAAGAATAAGTCTTCACGCATGAATGGGTAAAAGTGCCCCGAGTAATTGGCCCTTGACCTTGTGGTACTTAAGGCGACACTTTTAAAGTCACACAAAACAATGTGTGATGGTTCAACTGTCTTCTCAAGCACAGAATAAAGAAACTCTATATGGGCAACGATCCTGCATGCAAGAGACTGTCCCATGCCAATCTAAGGGAGGGGGGCGTTGCACAGCTTCGTATGAGTGACAACTCTAGCTAACCAATAACAGTTTCAAGTTTCATCTTTTAAAAGTTTTTGTGCTATTTTTTATTTATACAGAATAAATCTGGACGCATTCGGGCGTATCTTTTAGAACATTGAATTCGTTGTAAATGTGTAGTAAAATATTAAATACCGCAATGAGCTTCATCGTACATAGGTAGAGTGTTCATATTAATTTATAAGGATAGAAATGTTGATACCTCTCGCGATACGTTACGATTTCCGAGCCGGTAATTTTACATGCATGGTTACACACACGGAACAAATTAACGCTGTGTCTTATTGCGCCTGTCATTTAAGAAGTAATAAAACCCCTACAAATAACAGATAGTTCTAACTAACATCTGACATTTCATCGGTTCACAGCACATGAATAATTGTATTGTAGGAGCCCTCAACACGCTGCAAATTAAAAGACTTTTAGGAAACACCGCTTGACGCTTGCTGGCAATCGATTGAACTCGCGCCACATTGTTGAACCTCCCTTGTACAAGACAAAACCGTGCGCAATGACCATGTAGAACCCGAATAGATGCTAAGGGTATCATGCAGTGATGATTACACCACATCCCATACCTCCAAATCAAGACAAAGAAACAACAGTCTTTCTATAGTATTCTAAGCAGTAAATCATGTCGACCCTTTGGAATACTGTAAACGATATCTAAGTATATCGCTTGTTTAAAAAAAAAAAATAATCAAATCCGAAAAGCACTGTGACGTAAAATTAGATTACGATGAGAAGCAAAACTTATGCAAAGTTTTGTAAAAAATTAAAACAATTATACAAAAATGCACACATTGATAGATATTTCCCACTTTTCATCCTCTCTTAAACCAGCAAAAGCCATTTTTTCCTTTTTATGTGAGGCATACTGTGGTGCGAGGGGGATTAAAACCTCGATTAATTGTCCACGCCAGCGAAAAGCAAATGGACAAGCGACACAGAAGTACCTAGGGAAATCAGGTTAGCCGTGCATTTATAATGCTATTTTATTAGTTGATGATATCTGTTGAAGTGCGTGTATTGTCAGGGATTCCACGTTTCTGCTGGTTCGGGCAAAATGAATATTTAATCATCGAGAATCCCAATCGATCACGTTCAGGAAGGGTCAAGCCTTTGTTCTCGGTTGCGTGAACTTCTAGAAACTAATACTAGAGATAACTAGATTTCAAATCCCGGAATTATCTGTCTAACTCCGCTTTTAAGGCGTTTACATTTAAGTATTTTATTAAAAAAGGAATTCATATGAGGGCTATTTTAAATTTGTTTCATTATAAACGTTAATGTGAATATCGCCGCATGGTCAACTGTCAACGGTGGTGCGGTTTTACCTCCATACATCGTACATCTATAATAGCATGCTCCGAATCAGGCTCTATTGGACCGCAACAAAATATTATCACACTTTCTGCATGGATTTTGCCCCTTAATATCAATAAGCTTCCGGGCTTCTTTAAACATTTCTTTAATCATGACAGAGGGGAGAAAAGCCTTGCTTCTTTTCTTTAGTGGTGTAACTGACAAATTGGGAAAAAAAATAACAATTACCTTGGGTTCATCACATTTTGTAATGATATCTATCTAGTTTACCACCATGCTATGCAAGAACAATTACAACTTGTGCTACAGGGTATATTCAACGAACTTTTCTAAAACAGTCAAAATTGACCACAAGGTATGACCTGACCCGGAGATAAGACGTATTCACGAAACATAGAAGGAAATTATTAGGTAAACATATACTTTAGTAACTGTTCTATCAATAACACAAAATTTTAAGATGATTATAATAATGTGAATGGAACCACTCACCGTGACGAGATAAGATTAAAGCATCTTATGACAACATTAAAATACTAGACGACCGCGAACACCACAGGCCGATGAGATGACGTACTAAAGAGATGGACGCTTCAGTAAACCTACAAAATATCGCAAAAGCCCCCAGCTGTAAAAAACGACTAATGTGATGAAAACGAACGGCAAAAGGGGACCGCCTCTGTCGAATGTATAATTATCAGAGGCGGAACTTGTTTTTTAATAAGTTTTATTCCAGGTTTTGAATGAATGTTCATAATGATTATATTTCAGTTTATAGTTTCTGTTTTCGTAGCAAACTGAATCTTCAATAACAAAAACATGCATCCATTAAAAAAATGTAACGATAACGAAAAGTGTGATAATTAAATCAAAGCCAGGTTATAAAACTTATTCTCTAGTTCACATTCAGAAACCATTGCCAAAAATACACTATGTCCACAAAAATCTCGACAATTTTTCTATGATAAATGTGGGAAACATTTAAAAGGTTTGTGGAGTAGACCAAAAATCCCTTGCCCACGCGTGGTTTACCAAGCAAGTCATAAAACGACAGCTTAGTCCTTGGCCGGAGGAGATCGCCGTAACAGAAGTGTAATTGCCGGACCATCAATAGCGACATTTGTTGAGGGGACACTATCCATCACCCACAT
>CAJDSM010013155.1:0-23392 GCA_903981925.1 Ostrea lurida | reverse complement strand
CGAGAGTATGACGAGGGGATCGCCTTGAATATTAAGAGAAATTGATATTGGCCTTGTTAGGGGTGATGCCTTGAATATTATAGAGAATTGGATATTGGCCTTGTTATGTGGGTGATGATAGTGTCCCCTCAACAACTGTCGTTATCTGATGGTCCAGCAATTACACTTCTGTTACGGGCGATTCCTCCGGCCAAGGACTAAGCTGTCGTTTTATGACTTGCTTGGTAAACCACGCGTGGCAAGAGGATTTTTGGTCTACTCCACAAACCTTTTAAATGTTTCCCACATTTATCATAGAAAAATTGTCAGATTTTTGTGGACATAGTGTATTTTTTGGCAATGGTTCTGATGTGAACTAGAGAATAAGTTTTAATAAACTGGCTTTGATTTAATTATCACACTTTTCGTTATCGTTACATTTTTATGATAATGGTTTTTTTGTTATTGAAGATTCAGTTTGCTACGAAATACAGACTAACTAAAATAATATCATTATGAACTTCATTCAAAACGCTGAATAAAACTTATTAAAACAAGTTCCGCCTCTGATAATTATACATTCGACAAGGCGGTCCCTTTTGCCGCTTCGTTTCACACATTAGTCGTGTTTTTTACAGCTGGGGGCTTTGCGATATTTTGTAGGTTTACTGAGCGTCATCTCTTAGTACGTCATCTCATCGGCCTGTGGTGTTCGCGGTCGTCTAGTATTTTAATGTTGTCATAAGATGCTTTAATCTTATCTCGTCACGGTGAGTGGTTCATTCCACATTATTATAATCATCTTAAAATTTGGTGTTATTGATAGACAGTTACTAAAAGTATATGTTTACCTAAAATCAATAATTTCCTTCTATGTTTCGTGAATACGTCTTATCTCCGGGGTCAGGTCATACCTTGTGGTCAATTTTGACTGTTTTAGAAAATTTCGTGGAATTACCTGTAGCACAAGTTGTAATTGTTCTTGCATAGCATGGTGGTAAACTAGATAATATCATTACAAAATGTGATGAAAACGCCAAGGTATTGTTATTTTTTTTCCAAATTTGTCAGTTTACACCATAAAGAAAGAAGCAAGGCTTTCTCCCCTCTTCATGATAAGAATGTAAAAGAAGGCCCGAGCTTCTGATATTTAAGGGGCAAAATCCTATGCAAGAAAGTGTGATAATATTTTGGTTGCGTCCAATAGAGCCATGATTCGGAGCATGTATTATAGATTCGAGAGGTAAACGACCACCGTGCGTTGACCATGCGGCGAATTCACAATTACGTTTATAATGAAAAAATTTAAAATAGCCCTCATATGAATTCCTTTTTTTAAATAAAATACTTAAAGTAAACACGCCTTAAAAGCGGAGTTAGACAGATAATCCGGGATTTGAAATCTGTTATCTCTAGTATTGAGTTTCTAGAAGTTCCACGCAACCGAGAACAAAGGCTTGACCCTTCCTGAACGTGATCGATTGGGATTCTCGATGATTAAATATTCATTTTGCCCGAACCAGCAGAAACGTGGAATCCCTGACAATACACGCACTTCAACAGATATCATCAACTAATAAAATAGCATTATAAATGCACGCGCTAACCTGATTTCCCTAGGTACTGTCTGTGTCTGCTTGTCCATTTGCTTTTCGCTGGCGTGGACATTAAATCGAGTTTCAATCCCTGATCACAGTAGCCACATAAAAAGAAAAAATGGCTTGTGGTTAAGAAGATGAAAGTGGGATATCTATCATTTGTTTTGAAATTGTTTTAATTTTACAAACTTTGCATAAGTTTGCTTCTCTCATCGTAATCTAATTTTACGTCACAGTGCTTGTTTCGGATTTGATTATTTTTTTTTTTAAAACAAGCCGGATATACTATTAGATATCGTTTACAGTATTCCAAAGGGTTCGACATGATTAGCTTGAGAATACTATGAAAAGACTGTTGTGTCTTTGTCTTGATTTGGAGGTATGGGATGTGGTGTAATCATCACTGGCATGATACCCTTAGCATCTATTCGGTTCTACATGGTCATTGCGCACGGTTTTGTCTTGTACAAGGGAGTTCAGAACACATTCGGCGGAGTTCAATCGATTGCCAGCAAGGCGTCAAGCGGTGTTTCCTAAAAGTCTTTTTAATTTGCAGAGCGTGTGAGGGCTCCTACAATACAATTACTTCATGTTGCTGTGAACCGATGAAATGTCAGATGTTAGTTAGAACTATCTGTTATTTGTAGGCGGTTTTTATTACTTCTTAAATGACAGCGCAAATAAGACACAGCGTTAATTTGTTCCGTGTGTGTAGCATGCATGTAAAATTACCGGGCTCGGAAATCGTAACGTATCGCGAGAGTATCACATTTAATCCTTATAAAATTAATATGAACACTCTACCTATGTACGATGAAGCCATTGCGGTATTTAATATTTTACTACACATTTACAACGAATTCAATGTTCTAAAAGATACGCCCGATGCGTCCAGATTTATTCTGTATAAATAAAAAATAGCACAAAAAACTTTAAAAGATGAAACTTGAAACTGTTATTGGTTAGCTAGAGTGTCACTCATACGAAGCTGGAGCCGCCCCCCCCTTAGATTGGCATGGGACAGTCTCTTGCATGCAGGATGTTGCCCATATAGAGTTTCTTTATTCTGTGCTTGAGAAGACAGTTGAAACCATCACACATTGTTTTGTGGACTTTAAAAGTGTCGCCTTAAGTACCACAAGGTCAAGGGCCAATACTCGGGCCACTTTTACCCATTCATGCGTGAAGAATTTACTTTATGGCTTGCCAAAAATAAGGAGGAAATTAAATGTTCTTGTTGGTTAACATTTATGAGAGGCGACGATAAATAAGGAAACCACAAGCACATTACAAATGGAGTTTATTCTATTTAGGAAAGCTTAAGACGAAAACGGGTTCGTCACGTACCGTGGACGCTAACGTCAAGAGCAGGGTATATACTAACGCCTTTGTGTGCTACTTGGGACCTCGCTGGTTGTGTCAGAAATCGTTAGGGGTGGGGGTCGAAAAACATTGACCAGGATGTTGGAAAGGGAAATCCGCGAAATCGTTTTACGTCTCCGTTCCGAGTAATAATGCTAATGCATGACTGAAGAAATTGATTTAAAACACTCCTAAGCATAACCAATATCTTAAAAAAACAAAAAACATTGGCCGAGACACCAGTGTCAATACATTTAAAGGACAATCATCGATATTAAATTTCATAATACAATTAGACATACGTGTCGTAGTATAACATAATAATGTAATTTTTAAATTAAATTCTGCGAGAAATTTAACTTTTAATTGAGATATCGGTTGCGTATTTTGTAGAAAAGGAATATAATTAACTAAGCCGTAACAAAAACCACCATTATATACGTTTTTTACAAAACTTTTTTTTTTTAACAAACTCCATTTATTGTACGGTAAGTGCGATGTAATTAACGTTAAACTCACAAAATCCATGAAATTATGAATCTTTTTCTTACCATTCTCCATATCAATGTGGTGAGATGATTTATCTAACGGGAAGTATTCGTTCCTATAAATCAAGATGCAAATACTAATTTGAATAATGCCAATCGCAAATCTCAAGGTTCCCCTCGCAATTTATGAAAATACATGGTTCATCTGCTCTAAGAATGTTTAATAAACAGACTTTACATGCGTAGACTGCATTCTGATCGGGACAAAACGTATCACGTAACGAAGATGGGAAATTCAGACGTAGGATGCCACTGTTTCCTCTAGAAAGAAGGAATCCCCTGGATACAAAATGTCAATCAAAAATACAGCATTATGCAAACGGTTTTCCTTAGTAATTCAAAACTATCCTGATTACTAGATCACGTATCGTTTTGGAAAGATGTGTACTATGAATAGATTACACGTGAGGATATAAGTGACGAATAAAAAACCCTATACAGACCTTTATGTTGGTAAACCACAAACGATGATAATTAACAGAGTTAATCTTTCTACATCGAGCTTTATAGGCTAGTTTGAATCACGTCACCCAAGTGCTTGTTTGCTTGACGAAAGCGATTCGAATACCATTAGTAAAATCGTTTCGGTTTGACGAAGTGGATAGAGAACTGAAATTGACAAAGCATTGCATCTTAGATAACGGCGTTCGATTCAGTAAACAGGAAAAAGATACACAAGTAATTCGGTAGACACAGCAAGGCCAACAAGCCGGCGGAGCGTTGCTTGCAAATGGATCATCGACTTGAACCATGAAAACTATGCAATATTCTTTCTCTTTCTCAATTAATTAAAATGCACATGGCACAAATTAGCCTAAAATCAGAAAGTCCGATAAAGACTGTTGTCAGAAGCATGGTCGTGAATAAGAATAGAATCCTCCGCTGTTAGGGCAGGTGACAAGTCGCTGCAATCCAATGATCATTAATCAAGCCATTTAGATTTATATTGTCAACGTGCGTGGGATTAAAGTCGTCCTTCCAACATTAACATCACAATGTTGATGCACTGAAGCCGCTCCATGCTGCACGGAATCGATGACGACACCGTTACCCCCCATGTAGGAGGAGCAACAGGCGAGCGATTCGATTGGCCAAAATAAAACATGACAATGGAAATTTGCCTATTGGCTTCAGCTTTCTTTAGGATGATGTTGTCTCGGTATTAGAATCGATTTTAACATTAGAACAATTTTATGATGGCTGGTAGAACGTTTATGTTTATTCATTTACGCCTGACTGGGCGATCACAGTAGAACCCATCTATTATTAAAAGCCAGAAGTTAGCGGCAATCCAGGCATCAAGAGGGACCTCTTTCGAGATGGATGAGCATTTCCAAAAGATCGCAGTAGCCTGATGGTGCCGTTTCACAAGGGCTCTTTATGAAATGCAAGCATTAATTCAAGCAAAGGAATCAATTAAACGTGACCTTAATAGGAAAAAATCAGGACACACCAATTTGCACGTACTGATTAACTATCGATCACAATACCACGGGTATAGGAAAATAAATGAATGTACCTAGACGTAAATTACGCTTGTTGCCGGAAATCACATACTATCAAACGTAGGATTCTTTGTAACTGAATTCATTTGCATTAATTGGAATGCGAAAATGTCAAATTCATAAATTTTAAAACGTAAATTTTTTTTTAACGATGGTTATGGCTAAGAGACAATTTGGGGAATATTTTACTCCATTTCCATCCGATTTGATAGTGAGTTCCCGTCGCCTTTTCATGGAGTCGTTGGGCATTGGTTGTGATAAATGTAGCCCCTGCGTGACACGGCACCATCAGAACACGGGCGAGTTATAACAGTCGTGGTGTACACCTCGCTCAACATCAGTATTCCATTACGACCGGAAGCCCTTACAGAATTCGGATCGATACGGATCGATCAGGGATCACTTATGGCGGGTGTAATGCATTTCACTGTAATGGTGATTATCAGGCATGTACTGTCAACGGGTCATCGACAGGGTGACTGGTCGCCATTGATGGCAAAATCAATTTGTAGAAAATTAATTTCGCGCACGTGTTAATTTGTCAACGGGTTTCACATTAATATGTCAGTCGTTATGGCCCTTGTGAAAGTTTCAGTTTTCAGCAACACCAGTTCAAATACACTGTACATGGACGTCAGTAATTCGACCGCAACATGTCACGTGAAAAATGTCCCGAGTTCCGCGAATGAATCCCTTATGGTCCTATGCATGTGATACCTTAATTTTCAATAAAAAAAAAAAATCAAGAAATTAATTTTATATTTTCTGTAGGATGAATTTAAGGAAACCCTTCCCGGTAAATGCTAATTCTACCAATATTCAAACGTGGTTTCATGTTTACCCATATCCTAGAGAGTTCGAATTGGAGACGATAATTTCATGCATGGATGCATAGGCACGTGGTCTCTTCCGTCCGCTCGGACAAAGTAAAGTTTGAATGATGTTCTATGCATGAACCAGTCGCACGGAAAATGGCAATTACGGTGCGATAAGAAAAATCAATCGGACGAAATTCTGATGGTCGTCTGCTGAATCCTTTCCACCGTAAGGTAAAGGAGTAAATAGAGGAAACATGGACCCACAATCCCTCTCAACACAATATTGGCTTAGGGTTTTAGCCTGAGTACTCGGTGCATTTGATGTCTCGTAGTAATGGTTCATCAATCTGAAGGTTTAATGAAGGGCTGGGGCGCTCTCCGAGGATGCAGATATTGATTTCGGAACAGAATGCATACAAAATGCATATTTATTTTGCGAGAAATGACATTTGAAGATTGTATTTTATGCATTTATTTAACCTCAAATGCCACGACCAAGGACTTTTTAACCGTTCGTTGAACGATCCAGAAGGCAGTGTCCATTGCAGAATAACAGCATAATCACGAACGTCAGACAACACTGGGTATCTGCTCCTGGGTTGAAAATGGCCGGGGAATATGGCACATTTTCGCTATTTATGTAAAATAATTAAGTTTGTCGACAACAGAATCTACGCATTTGTTACTATTTCCAATCGTTCCATTGTTAACGCTCTTATCCTCTTCTGTGAGTCTCATAGACATGTACCATAGCAAAGTTCTTCAACACCGGGAGGAAGTAAAATTATTATGACGTCATCCCGGGGAAAATATCCCTTAAACGGCGTCTAGATATGAAAGGACCATGGCCGCTTTTAACCCTGTTGTTTAATTAAAGAAAAACGTTTACAAGTTTAATTATAGTATGGTTCTTTCCAATGTTATTGCAATCAACTTGACCTTACAGTACATCTATGAAGTCACTACTTCGTAAAGTTAGAAGTTATGATCAAAGCTATTAATTAAAGCTGCATAGAGACAAAGAGACTGGAGAGAAAAATGTCCATGTTGCATACTGACAAAGAAACGGGAAAATGTGACATTCCAATCTCTGATCTCAGGGTATCGAAATCACAGATTAAAATGACTTCCGTTTAGATTCCTTTGGGAACAGTTCCTTCCGATCATCTGGAAATAGATATCCAAGTTATATACGAGATATAAGATAATTTAAAGAAAGTTACATACGAATCCACCCCCCATCAATCTCACATTTCCGATAATAATGGCCACTTGTCTTCCCAATGCATGTTTTATAACAAAATACCGTAAGTACCTATATGACCATTAAATACCAGTAAGTAGGATCTCTGTATGAAAAGGCGAAGATAACGAACAGTGATCGATCTCGCAAGTCCCAAACAGAGTACAAAACAAGAGTTGGAGAAACCCTGACCCCTGGATTTTATCGAATCTCTTATACACCAAAGGGTGAGGATATCGAAGTCAGTTTTCCGAGCCCGACTTCATCCACATAGTCTTGTCACTAAGTTCCAATACATACATGTATATAGGAATTCTCCAAAAAATTAATTTACGGGAGGAAGTTTACTAGTACAGTATAAATTGGCGAAGTAAACAATAGTCCCAAAAACATATACAAAATCGAGTATAGGGCAACACGGACCTCCGACAAAAGCGAAGGCAGAGTCAGGTGCCATGGAGGAGTAAGCATCCTCTGCTAACCGGTCACACCTGCCGTGTGCCCGTAGTCGAAACAAAGTAAACGGGGTTACCCGTCGTCAAATCTAGTAGGATAATGACAGTCTAACAAAGGGTATGAAACAAATGCATATATATGTGTAAAGGAAGTTGCGTGGTCAAAACAGCCTAGTGATTGCTGTTTCTAATTTTTGTATCGGATATATGAGTGACCTTTGTTGTACAAGAAATAATGGAGTTGAATTTCATAATCACTTACATATACTGTCCACATCAAACTGAAGGGAAAATCGTTGAATAGCGTGAGTTTGACGGAATCAAATTCGCAATTCTTGCAGACCTTGGAGTCATATAATGGATGAAAGATGTTGTCCTGGTAATGAACTTCTCCAGTCCCGCAGCAAGTGACTGAAAAGCTCTTCGGTCTTCTCACGAGATTGATTGCTTTCCCACTTCTAAACTCTTACAAATACAAACCACGTCACCCCTACTTCTGCCTTGTTACTTTGCTGTGATTATCGCTTCAAGTACTCTTTTAGATGCACAAGTCAACAATGTAGGCTCTTTAGTCGCGGAGGTAAAATCGGTCATAATTGCCTCCAGTCATCCGCCTTCACGGTTTAATTCGAAATGGCGGTCGATTATTAATACTTGAAATATTTCAAGACTAATCCGGACATTGGAACTGATTTAATTGGTTTTCGGGATAAAGTGTAAATGACCAACAGCGACTCTTAGGACTCGTTTGACAAATGTAGAATTTAATCAATTTCTATTCATGCAATTTTCCCTGTGCTCTTGAAAAACAAATCAGTTGCAAGTTCCTGCAAAATCATTTGTACATTATGATGTATTTGCATTGTTCGATATGAAAAGCTTTAGGTATATAATAATATTCTGACAAGGAACATGGCAATTGGAAAATGTGTGTGCGTGCGTGTGTGTGTGTGTGTGTGTTTGCATGTGATCTAAACAATTCGCGATCTAAGTTTGTATATACCCTTCCCGCCCCTAAATGGGACTGAAGACCTTAAGGCAGACTTTTTAAACAGTCCAACCCCGTACCCCTCCATCTTCAGACCCTCTACTTCGTACCATAATACCACTAATCGGTCAAGAAAATTCACCATGTTTGTTTTCGTCGTAAATGAATTAGAGGTAAATTTCCCCGTATTTACCTTGGTTTGTTTTTTGCAGGTCCTCGTATTACGTTTAGTGGGTGGATGTGCCTGGTTTTTGACAGATTAATTAAAACTAACACGCCTTTTGATGTTTGTCAGGATATGACAACAAGCAAGACCTGTCTTTTCCCCTTTTCTAATTACCTACATTCACTCAGGTGTTTCGTTAACATGACTCATTGTGAAAAAACATTGCGGAATTAGTGTATCGTCTAATAGGACATCGCTTGTTTCGTGTTAAACAGCAGTTTTAAATCTAGACTTAATGTAGTTGACATACAAGAATACCGAACAAGGATTTTACATAGCGCTGGGGTTAGAACACACATTTAACACAAGTTTGTATCCGGAAATGGTATCATTTGCATGCCAAAGTTCTTGTATCGTAGCATCTCGGGGGTTAACGCAAAATGCCGCTTTTAGACCTTCAGTTTTGTCGTAAAAGAGAAGAATCTTTGTTAAAAGTTGCGTTTCCTCGGCTTATTTTGTTAACAAAAATGTTGGATCAAAAGGATCGATGCGATGTTAACATGCCTTAATTGTACCATGTTAGGCTGAAAGTGCAATAATCACATGTCCAAAGGAGATTGAATGGCATTATCAAAGCCGTGGAATGCAGAAGAAGTGGCACACGTACATGTATAGCGAACCGTAAATAACAAAAACCTCGTGTATAGGTTTTCGTGACTAGAACGGATAAACATACAATGATATTTCGATTATAAGTGTAGTGATAGTCAAACGATATTGTTACTGAACTTGTCTTGCGCTATAAATACATCGATTTGGGTCAGAAGCTGACTACGATGATGAATCACGGCAGCTCTTTGTTTTGTTTTTGTTTTTTGGTTGTTGTGGGTTTTTTTTCCAGCTTCCCGGAAATTTTCGGAGGAGCGTATCCCCGGGATGCAGTCGCCGCCATGTTCGTCCTTGCTGATATTTCCTAAACCTTTCATCAGAAATTGATATAATTTATCACAAACGTTCTTGAGACAAGAACTTGTGTATCAAGGTCATTTCGGAAAGGTCAAGGTCACTTAGAACATATATTAACAGTCTTCCCATCTCCCAAATCTTTCATCAGAAATTAATCATGATTGATTACAATTATTCCTCGAGATTGGGAACTTTTGGACCAAGGTCATTTTGGAAAGGTCAAGGTTACTCAGAACATATAGCTATTTCTCTATTTCAATAGTTTTTAACAGGTATTGATCATATACCACAAAAAAGTAACAGGCAAATGACTTTCAAAGGTCAAGGTTACTCACAACATAAAAAAGTTCCTTATTTTAATAGTTTTTGAACATGATATGATCATATATCTCACACAATCAATATCTATTATAATATCAACGCATACTTATATTTTCTAATACTGACAATCAAAATATTTTTGTTTTAAAAAGCACTTATTTCAGGTTGGGCAACACGCACAATCTATTTCAGCCCCCCGCCTTTCTTGTTTTTCTAGATTTACCATCTGAAGGTAAAAATACATGTATTCCCAGAATTGGGTGAATTAAAACTTTTTTTAAACTTAAAACACTATTCTTATACAAGAGTATTTTATCTTCGTTGGGGAAATTATATACTGGGGTACCGTTTCCCACCAGAGCCCATTTTCCGGGGGGGGGGGGGGGGTGGGACGGGAGTGTCTGTACTATCAATATGGTTTGTATGTCTCTCAACTATATTCATACACAAGAGCTTGTTCTGCGTATGATCATTTTTTTTTAATCGAGGCCTACTTCCAAACAACTTGTTGCAGGAGTTTCAACAGTCACGTTTATAGGCAGCATTTGGCAACTTCTGTGGTCTTTATAACGATCTAAAGTTGTCTCCCCTCTTCCAGGGGAGACATATTGTTTTGTATTTTTTGTCCGTCTCTCCGTTTATCTGTCACAAAATCCCGTGAACGCTTCTCCTCCTAAACCGCTTATCAGATAGACTTGAAACTTTGTACAGTGCTTCCTTGCCATTGTAAATGTGCATATTGCCATGGATATTGTCGGGACATGTAGGAGGATCCTACTATTTTTCTTCAAGTTATGGTGGATGCTTCTCCTCCTACACCGCTTATAAGATAGACTTTGAAACTTTGTACAATCGCTTCCATCGTGCATATTGGCAGGACAGGAGGATCCAATAATTTTCCTCGAAGTTATGGGGGATCAACACAGTGGTGGAGCGTGTAATATAGCTTGTGAAACACTTCTCCTTCTACATAGGTATATCAGATAGCCTTGAAACTTTGTACAATGCTTTTATGCCATTTGTAGATGTGCATTGTTGTCAGGACAGGAGGATCCAATAATTTTCCTTCAAGTATATGGTAGATCCAAAAAGGGGTGGAGGGGTAAAAATAGGCTTGTTGAACACTTCTTCTACACGGCAATCAAGTAGCCTTGAAACTTGTACAATGCTTCATTACCATTTGTAGATGTGCATAATTGTCAGGACAGGATCGAAGATCCAATTTATTTTTTCCTCAAGTTATGGGGATCAAACAGGGTGGAGATGTAGCTTGTGAATGCTTATCAGGTAGATTTTATTTGTACAATGCTTTACAGCTCTTTGTAGATGTGCATATTGTCTGGACAGACGAGGATACAATAAATTTCTACAAGTTAAGGATGGATCTAGAGAAGTGTGGTGTTACAAATAGCTTTGTGAATACTAATCCTATAACGCATTATCAGATAGTTCTTTGAAACTTAATTTTACAAATGTGCATATTATCAGAACAGAAGGATCCAATTGTTATCCTATACATTTTATAGCTGATCTAAGAGGGGTGTGGATGTAAAATAGCTTGTGAACACTGCTCTTTCTATATGGCTTACTGTATAGCTTTGAAATTTTGTTCAATACTGTATTATCATATTGACTTTGAACTACGGATATAATAGTTTCCTACAATTTACAATGGACCAAAGAGGAGTACGTGTTTTGTAGTTTTTCTCATGTGCAAGGGTTACATCGATTTGAATATTTTCTCCATCATTTTTGTCACAGCACAAAGTACTGTTCATAATGTCTATGCTCCTGCTTGTGCTCAATGTAGTACATTAAGGGGAGGTGGTAGTAATTTGGAGCATTTCCAATTTGGGAAGGAGGGAAGACATTTGTTTTTTTTAATAAAAACAAATCTTAATCTGTTTTGTTACATTACACACGGGTATTTGCTAATTAAAAAAAAAAAGACTATGAGAATTCTTCAATTTCGGGAGGTAAAATATTGTGACATCAAGTTAGTGATTATTTTCATACCTAGACGATAAGTAATGCAGCATTATTAACGGTACAGAATTAGTTTATTAGTAAAATAATTTATTTGAAGCGAGCGGCAATGTCAGTGCTCACCTAGGTGCACATTAATTGCCAGGACTAGGCGGAAGATGAATGTAAATTTCCAGAGGACTGCTCCGAGATTCGGCGAAGGTATCCAGCCGAGCCGAATCTTAGCCTAGATTAGAAGATCGGTATGACCGAGCCCGAGGACCGAGCCCGAGGACTGAGCGATAGTCGAGTACTCATTGACACCCCTAATTTTAATCAGCTTACGTCTTCCTCAAAGTGGCAACGTCACAAAAAACCCTCCAGCTAATTTAACAGTAACTAAACAGTCTGATATTGGTAATCCAATGTTTTGAATTGAATTGGCTATAATTAAACTTGTGATACAGATAATACAATAACACTATAACACGACTGATATGCCTGATTACTCGATGAACACGTGTGAAATGAAATAAGGTGGCAGGGGACATTTTTATTGTTTGTTCCAAAACATGTGGGTATAGGGAGGACACATCAAAGCCGGGTTATGACAGGCTAATGAATAAATCACACTTCCCTTTTATATCAATACTTGTATTTCATATATATAGGTGTAGTTAATATAGCCCTACATCGTGTAATCCATACATGCTGGTAGTGATGCGCAAATGTTCTCCGAGCAGGTGTCCTCTTCCTGCTTTGACTTTTCACAACTCCCCCAAACCCCCTCAGAGTACCGTGCGAGGGGATTTAAACAGTGCACAATCAAGAACCCTGCCTTTTCTTATAAATCTGCATTTCATCTGGGGTCACCTACCTCCCCTCTCTGAGACTCACAGGCATACCTTTCGTAAGACCACATAGGTTGTAAACAACTGGCCATTTATCTTGGTTTGTCCCAATACTGCGTGATAGACATAAAGCACTTGGCTACTTTTACACATGTACAATCTCCATTGGGGCATAATGCCGACGAAGAGCTCAAACTTTTGCCGAGCAGCGTGCCTGGCCAGTTACGGGCTTATGTTAATACTTGTATGCAATGCCCATTGTATTATTTTACACGGTATAGGTACATATAACTTAATTGTCACACAAAATGACTGGGCCGCCTCTTAGTTCCACATGCCCGGGAGATATCAAATAGAAAGCAATCATTTGTGCATGTAACACTTAAAATAATTTTTCTCATCATTTTTCGGAAAAAAATATTTGCCCGGAAGTAAAAAACAAATTTATACATGTATACTGGCAGATACGCACGACAGGAACACTAACGTTTGTGTAAGGTTGTCCTATGTCATTTTCTGCTCTATATCCGCTCCTCGTACCAGAGAACGGGCAATCCCGGAACCCTACTTGAAGGAACCGAGTGGAAAACTTTGTCAAGCTTAGTACCAGTACCGGGAGTTCTCGTAATCTATAATTAAACTCGGAGCATCGCCAAAGTTTGAAAATGAGGTCTTGGACACAGTGCGGATCCAGGATTTGTCGAAAGGGGGGGGGGGCGGGTCCGTTGAAAGCTTAAGGTCTGGGAATGAAGCCAACGCGGGGGCCCAGGGCGAAGCCCCTGGAAGCTCTCGGTTTTAGAGCTTTTAAAGTTACTTTTAGATGTTAATTTAGCTTTATATTATGCATATAAATGATTAAGTTTTGTCACCAAAAAAAAAAAGGGGGGGGGGCTGGCCCCCTGACCCTCCGCCACCCCCCCCCCCTTCTAACCGCACTGGGACACCTCAAAAGTCCCAGCTCATGAAATGCGTGCAAAATTAAAATGAGCTTATTGTCATTGTATATAATATATTTTAAGCTCCACCATGAGCCGAAAGGCTCAAGTGAGCTATTCTGATCACCTTTTGTCACTCTCGTCTGCTGTCGTCTGTCTGTCTGTCTGTTAACTTTTCACATTTTCAATTCTTCTCAAGAAACGCTGGGCCAACATTAACCAAACTGGTACAAATTATCCTTGCGTAAAGGGAAATCAGAGTTTGTTCAAACGAAGGACCCAGGCCCCCATCAAAGGGGAGATAATTACGAAAAGCAAAAAATGGGGTTGTCATTAAAAATCTTCTCTCAAGAACCACTGGGCCAGAAAAGCTTGAAATTATATGAAAGGCTCCCTGATATAGGAGGAGATTCAAGTTTGTTCAAATCATGACCCCCGGGGGTACGATGGGACCACAATAGGGGATCAAAGTTTTAACATGTTAATTATATAGGAAAATCTTAAAAATCTTCTTCTGAAGAACCACTGGGCCAGGAAAGCTGAAATTATAATGGAGCTTCCTGATATAGAGGAAATTCATGTTGTTCAAATCATAGCCCCCGGGGGTACGATGGGCCCCAATTCAAAGAGGATCAAAGTTTTACATATGATTAATAGGAAAAATCTTTAAAATCTCTTCTGAAGAACCACTGTGCCAGGAAAGCTGAAATTTATATGGAAGCTTTTGATATAGAGGATATCCAAGTTTGTTCAAATCATGACCCCCGGGGGTACGAATGGGCCACAATAGGGGATCAAAGTTTTACATATGATTATATAGGGAAATCTTTAGAATCTTCTTCTCAAGAACCACTGGGCCAGGAAAGCTGACATTTATATGGAAGCTTTCTTATGTAGAGGAGATTTGAAGTGTATTCAACTCATGATCCCCGGGGTACGATGGCCCCAATAGGGATATAAGTTTTACATATGATTATAATGGGAAAATATTTAAAACATCTCTTTCTCAAAGAAATACTGGGTTATAAAAGCTGAAATTTATATGACAGCTCCTGATTTAGTGGAGATTCAAGTTTGTTCAATACATGACCCACGGGGGTACGAACGGGGCCCCAATAGGGAGTCCAAGTTTTACATATGAATTAATAGGTGAATATCTTTAAAAATCTTCTTCTGAAGAACCACTGGACCGGAAAGCTGATTTGGGGGGGGGGGGGGGGGCGTTGAACTTATATGAATTTTCTACTGATTCCGATTATAATGGAGATTCAAGTTTGTGTCAGAAATCATGACCCCCAGGGGTATGGTGGGGCCACAATAGGAAATCAAAAAGTTTACATTTGAATATATATCAAAAATTGTCTTTCTCAAGACCAAAAGACAACATTTACCTTTAAAGCTTCCTGATATAGAGTAGAATCAAATTTGATCAGATCATACCTCCCGGGGATAGGCATTAGACCACAACAGGGATCAAAGTTTTGCATAAAATGTTCTTCTTCAGAACCATTGGATCAGTTTTAAGGAAACTTGAAAATTCTATCTAATCACACGTTCTGAGCCAGGGCAAGGTCACTCAGGTGAGCATGTGGCCCATGGGCCTCTTGTTTAAATAACCTGCAAAATATATATTCGTGTAAAAATTGCGGAAGCATTCTTCTATGCTTGTATCAAAGTAACACCAGTACCGTGCTGCTTGTGTACTACAGTGCTCTTCAAGCTCTTGCCTCGTGATCGGGAGGTCGTGCGTTCGAGCCCCGTGCTCGCACCCGGCCGCGTCAAACCTAAGGCGTTAAAATAAGAAGCGATTGCCCCTTCGCCAAGAGCTCGGCATTTAGAAGTGAGAATCACGGGTCTTTCGGTTATGACCTTAAAAACGGAGATCCGTGTCGCAGCAGGTGTGACATGCTAAAGAACCCTCACTGCTACTGAAACTGAAAAGCCACGAGTGCTGAGCATAGGTCTAAATTTGCGGCTCTTCACCGGCAATGGTGGCGTCTCAATATGAGTGAAATATTCTCAACGGGACGAAAAACAAACAAATAATCAATCAATCTCTTGACACAAACTCAACTTTTTCAAAATCTAGGGCATGGGTTAGTCATAATCCATGTCCGGAAATTTACATTCAGCTTTGGCCGGTTCTAACAATTAATGTGCATCTAGCTAGGTGACATTGCCGCTCGCTTTAGATGATTTATTTGGCTGTTGAACTTACTCTGTATCACTATAAATGCTGCATTGCTTACCATTTCTAAAGGAACGAAAATCACAAAATAAAAAACGATCACTTGTAATTTTCCGTTCAAATGATGACTTCCACGACGCTGTATAATTACACCCCCCCCCCCCAATGAAAGAGTTAAAATTCCCAAATTTATAGGTTTTTTTTAAATTGCAATGTACCCGTGTACATTATGTGGAAATATTCTATATCAGTCACGGAGGTAAAGAAACAAGACGTGGAGCCATCTTTTGAACGGAAAATTTAGTATTGGTTATATTTTGCATGGGATTTGCAAACCTAAACGGTAAGCAATGCAATATTAATAGTTAAAAAGCTAATTCATCAGTAAAAATAACTCATTTGAAGCGAACGGCAATGCCACCTAGATACGCTTTTAATATTGCTACAAACGGGCAAATTTAATGTAAATTTCCAGACATGAAAATGAAGGACTGCTTCTGTGAAGTCATCAGTCCAAATATCTAGCCGAGCCGAATTTCAACCGAGATTAAGGCATGGGTGTGCATTTGAAATTTTTCCCGGGGTCATCGAAGCATGGATCCTTTGCAAGCCTCGAACATTGTGTAATGGCTGTGGGGTTTCACAACATTCTGCCTCTTTCAGTATGTTGAAATACGATCCCAGAAACTTCGTGATGGAGAGACATAGCGTACGCTCATCAGAAGAACCTGGAGAGGCTACGCTGTTCACGATAGAGGTAGCCCCCCGGGGGTAGCCCACTATCGACTTGTAGGCCAAAGAGGTATGGACACTTGCTTCACGATCATAATCCCAGTTCCCGGCGCCGAGTCAAACATTCATGGTAGTCACTGTTTCTTTGCCAAATAAGCATCCGGCATTCAAAGTAAAAATAACGGCCCTTTCGGACACGACCTGGCCCTTTCGGTCATGGCCTAAAAAGCGGATTTCCCCATGTGACGGTAGGCGTCAGCACAAATAAAAAGACCAAGGGCCAGGGCCTGTCTAACTGGCAAGAATTAGCGACATTTGCTTGAAACTGGGAAAAACATTTCACACAGTAGAGAGAAAAAAAGATGGGGGGGGGGCACACTTGCAGTACAGGAGGTCTAATTAGGGGCCCACCCGCAGTACAGTACGTAGGTCTAATTAAGGTGTAATTGCACGCCTTATGCCTTTCAATTTCATCAAAGCTTACGTTTACCTCAAATATAGCAGAGTCCAAAAAATTATAGGTTAACTAACAATATGTAGCCCCCCCCCCCAAAAAAAAAGAAAAACAAAACAAACAAAAAAAAACCCCAGCACATGAACTAACTTGAAGGCAATGCCTCGATGACGTTTGTCGGAAGGGCAAGGTGGCTATGACCAGATTGAGTATCGCGTTATCCTCACTTCGCTTTCAAACCATCATTGCAGTTCATAAGCAGAACAAGCTCTTGTGTATTGAATTTGTTGAAAGTATATATAATGCAAATCCGTCTCCCCTATGCAGAGTCAGGAAAATCTTGGTCTGAAGGTTATAATATACTCCAGGCGCGGATCCAGAAATTTTTTCCAGGGGGGGGGGGGTTCACCTTAAGTATAACTGTGGAAGTGCACAAATATGAAACAATAACTAAATTTCATTTCCAGTAATATCGGCGATATTAGCTTTGCAAATTCCAGGGGGGGGGGGTCCGTGGACCCCCCCCCCGACCCACCCTGTAGATCAGCGCATGTACTCATACTCAAAACTCGTACTCTTGTGTCGATATATTTCTATGAACACTCATGTTTGTTTTCAGAACGACTCTGATCAAACTCCGAAGCATACTATAAAAAAAACTTGGGCATTACTCCATTCGAGTATGAGAATGGTACGTCATTCTCCAGTCCCTCTATTTCTGATCTTCCCAGCACTTGCAAATTGTATTTACACAAAACTGCACGCTTAATGCTTGTACCTGCAAACTTGGAACTTTCTGTACAACTGTTATGTACATGCACGAATATGCATGAATGTCTTTTTGTATACGTTTCTAATCATAAATGTTCTTTGTATATTGTTGCCCCTTGTGGGTCCATAATTGGTCAATAAATCATATGATATCATATCATATCTAGAGCACTGAATTAATTTGAGCATGCAAACGTACTCAAAAGGTTTATATTCCTCAATCGTGATGATTTTTATAAGTTTTATTTTCTTGTAGGGACACCACTCTGCATTTCTCGCATCTAAAAAAAAAAAAAAAAATACGGTATAGATCTAAAAAAAAAAAAAAAAAATCATATATGAATCAATTTCTTCTTATTAGCTTTATTATTATCATTATATAATCGATTGCAATAATCACTTTTCTAATTTATTATACAATTATCTAGGGTAGGCTAACTTTTACACTATATGTTAGTTATATGATTATATGACTGTAAGAATATCGCACTAAAAATACAAAGATGTAAATAATGACATGGGAACGCTAAAACTTCATACAAAAGTTTCAGTATGTAAAATTTCTGCAATTTTCTGTCAAAAGTTTAACTTTTAATGCAATTTAGTCCAGATGTTTTGTAATAAATGTTTCAGATTTCATTACAATTATAGCAAAAAGGAGTTAAAAATATTTTTTCAAACAAGGCACATTTTTCAGTAAAACGCTAAAGATGACTCTTTCATGGTACTGCACTGTACTTTATTCCTTGAAAATTTGTTTTAGAGAGAGAGAGAGAGAGAGAGAGAGAGAGAGAGAGAGAGAGAGAGAGAGAGAGAGAGAGAGAAATCGTAAGTTCTATATTTGATATTCTTAGTCCTTGGGCGAAAACAATAACACTACACTTCTGAATTTTGTTGATTGAGCGGGAACCGGAGAGGGATTGGGTTCTGTTTTGAAGCACGGATTTGATAAGGGCAGAATTTCTATTGTCAAAAACATGTATAGTGACATTTTTACTGAAGGGTTTAGAAATAGAATGAACGGTTTCAAAATGGAATGTTGACGAATTTACATTTACTCGAACGCTCCCGAACGACACAATAAGTATACCATATCATAATGTACAAATACACTGTACCATACATGTACCGTAACATACCATATAATGTACAAATACACTGTACCATACGTACCGTAACATACCATATCATAATGTACAAATACACTGTACCATACATGTATGTACCGTAACATACCATATTATCATGCTGTACCATACCTTAATAGTGTGCTGTACCATGTCATACTATACCATGTCATACCATATAATTAATACCTTTATCATATATACCTGTATCGTGTCATACGATACTATATCATACCATAACATAGGCCTACTACATTTGTACTGTACTTAATTTGAAGTGTTCCTACTCCGTTCAATAATCGTATTCTCAGTCACTTACACATGTAAATGTCTATTATGGGTCCGCCAAGAACACTTATAATGTGTTAATGTTCTAGTATATGATGGTCTAGTACATGACAACCTAATTTATGAATTACTGGTTCGTCCCGAAAGTTTATTTTAAATTTCTATGAATTACTAACTTTTTTATATTTATAATTTTTTTAATCTGTTTTT
Organism: Ostrea lurida; assembly: GCA_903981925.1. Classification (NCBI taxonomy): domain Eukaryota; kingdom Metazoa; phylum Mollusca; class Bivalvia; order Ostreida; family Ostreidae; genus Ostrea; species Ostrea lurida. The sequence continues at coordinate 3,922 of CAJDSM010013155.1, read as the reverse complement.
TTTTTTTTGGTTAACTTATTTATAATTTTTTTTGGTTTGTTGCTGTTTTAATTTTCATTTTTATTTATCGTATTCAATAATTTTTGGCGTGATAAGATAAAATTGTGTTAATTTTCTTATTTTTTGGAGTGACGCTTCCTTGCCCCGCCTTAATATCATTACTATTCACACTTTTCACTCAGTATTCACACTAATCTTAATATATGCACACTTGTTCATCTAATATTCACACATTGTGAATATTTATTAGATAATTTCGCTTAAACTAACATCTGATTGGACAGAAGTCAACGAGAGTGTGCATAAATTACAAACCCACGTGGGTTTTGAGCCGATAAACAGCTGTTGATCTAACCAATCAGTTTGCTCCAAATATGGCTAGCACTACTACAGTCTGCTTTGTTAACCGGCAGTCGTAACGTGTGTATATGTGTGTGGTATTTTACAAGGCGTTCACACGAATTTTGGACGTTCGTTTGTGGATTGTGAACTTTTAATTGCAATATTTATCTATACAGTCATTAGAATATTGTTTATTGTTCAGTGCACGTGTGATATGATACGTATTTTGTATGGATACTTATAATTGACCAACACGTCACTATTGTGCTATTCAGGGGATGTAAAAATTCTTCAGGGAGTTGGTTTCATGGCTAGATCGATGGTTTGATGTTGGGGATGTTCGTCCGCCGTACCGGGGATGTGACCATTTAACAGCTTCTCAGGAATATACTGCGGCGTAGGAAAGTTCAATATTGTGTTTATTTATTTTGAGTTTTCCAGGAATTTCAGTGACTTGCATACATACAACTCAGGATGTATCCAAACAGGCACCCGGTAAGTTTCACGTTCTCACGCGCGCCAAAACAACAACAAAAACTCTCTGTGTTCTGTTTTAACGTTAGAAGTTATAAAAAAAAAAATGCCTTGGTACTCAAAATGATTTAACGAATCGCTGTACCGTTACAGCACGCTTCAATGCCCGCTGATATCTTTACAAAACGGGGTCATGTGTGAATTTCTCATGTTAACACACTTTTACAACAACACGTGGAGTTGGTTTCTGAATTATGTTCTGTTTCAGGCTCCCCATCAGCCAAGCCAGCCTTTTAAGTTCACCGTAGCAGAGTCGTGCGATCGAATCAAAGAAGAATTCAGTTTTCTGCAAGCACAATACCATACGTAAGCAACGCTCAGAAAGTCTAAAATTCTGATTTTTGTCAGCTGTTATATTTCATTATTTCATGCAAGTTAGAATGAATACCAACATCATGCATTAATAATTATCCATTGAAGGAAAATATCGTAAACGGTGTTTTGTATAATGAGATTGATTTTTTCCCCAATTCTTCTTAACAGTTTAAAAATGGAGTGTGAAAAATTAGCCCAAGAGAAAACAGAAATGCAAAGACACTATGTCATGGTGAGTGGATGTCATTTCAAGCGTGACCAAATGTAATGAACATGTTTACCTGTGATCAACGAGCATGTAATTTGCGCACACAGGTAACGTGTAGTACGCGAAAGTGGTATGCCATTTACAATAGTTATCTTATTATGTTCACCAGCAATGAAATTCTAGAATATACATAAATATATACATCCTGTCCTTAACCAAATTCTCCAGTATTCGTAAAAAGGGGGCTTTCCATGTTTACTTGAGCAGAACATTTTGTATAAAAGTATTTTAGTTGGTTGTTATCAAAGCTCCGAGTTTGGCGATGCATGCACCGTCTGAACACAATGGTATAATTACCATGTATGTGAAGAGCCCTTAGTTTGACTGTAATTTTAGAACTTGTCGCGTAATTTAAAAGTCTACAAGTTCTCCTTGATGTTGTTAGTCTGAAATCCTCAGAAATATTTTGTTAATTGATTTTAAAACCTGTAACTTGATACACCTTGTACCCATTTATCAGCATGACTTAGGTAGTAAAAAATGGACCATTATAAAAGTTTTTTAGACTCTGTGTGAAGCCTATCCCCCCCCCTCCCCAAATTTTTGACCATTTCCAATGGTCAAGTATTTTCCCTCCAATTTTTTCATACACAAATAATGTTATCTAAATCTCCCTTGCCAGGCAGTAGAATTGAACTTTACCACCTCTATCTGGCCACAACACTAATTAGCATAATGGTCAGAGGGGTTATTAATCATCCATTATGTAAGTGAGTGTCAAAATAACCACAAGAGGTAGCTTCTCAGTCATGCATGGCTGATTTCTAACTATCCTCCCCTTTCAAGAGGAAAGCAAGCATGTAATGTAATTGTAAGTAATAACAGGTCTAGATAAACATTTCACCTGCCCACTACCTTTAGATGTTTATTTATACCTTTGATAATCTTGAGAGCAGTGGGCGTCTAAGAACTCCAACTGCAGCGATTAGATATGATAATTCTGCTCAAAAACCTGCTAAATTAATGTGTACATTTTTTTGCTGTAATTAACTAGGGTAAAAAATAACTATTTTTGATGATAAATACCTAAAAATGAGGCACATTTTTCACATCGTTAAATGCTTGCTGTAGTCAAGGGAATAATAATTGTCAGACATGATTTCTTTGTTTTCAGTATTACGAGATGTCCTATGGTCTTAACGTGGAAATGCACAAACAGGTGAGTTATTTCATTGACCTTTAACCCCATTATTATCCAGGCTAGGGTGTGAATTCTTATTCAAGGGGAGACAATTCCATCGATCAAGAATGTCAGACATACCTACAGCGTCATGTAAATTATCACTGTTTACCAAATCCACCACAAAAATGATCCCCATGTGCAGGTGTTGCTTCAAACACACACCTAGACAGCTTGTTGGGAAGATAAACATATAAAATACACTTTGCATAAACTTTTAAAAGCAAGAAGTATAAAGATTTATTTTGTACATGTATATGGGTTGGCGTAACGTATCCTTGCCACTTTATCATATGACCACAGACAATCTCATTGATTCAGGAGGGGAAGCTCAGAACAGCTCATATTCAAGTGACACATAGGACCTATAACCTGTTGCAAATTTTGATCTTTAGTAGCAGTTGGCTGTGAGGGCATATATCAGTGGGGCAGGGTATAATGGCTGACCCTTCAAAGGACAGAGAGGAGAAACTTAGTAATTTGACCATTTACCAGATATGCTTGTCATGCCATCTCCTATACACTTAGGAAAAGAAACGCCATAGAACCTATTTGCTTGGCCAAAACTAANCGCTTGTCATGCCATCTCATACACACTTAGGAAAAGAAACACCATAGAACCTATTTGCTTGGCCAAAACTAATTCTGTAGGACATTCATAGCTTTAAGAACTACTCCCCGTTTGCGATAGTGATTGACAACAGGTGCCTTGTCTTGTTGCCTGTTTGACTTGGCTAGTGTAGTAGACACTACATTTTCATTCACCAGGAGTAAATGCTAATCCATTCTGATTGGTAAGATGGGAGATGTTTAGTAAACAGCTTGGTGTGGAACGGTGTTGTGAGTGGTTAGCTAGTGGCCAATTGGCCGAGGTGGATTAGTAAAAGGGGCTATCTCTCACAGACAGCCAGACTTGTACAAGAGAGGTCAAGATCGTGGTGATAAGATTTGATACAACTTTCACTCTTCACAGTTAGGTTCCATCCATTTTCAACATTTTTTTTATACCATTCCTTTCTAAAACTTTGCAAAGGAAGGATTGAAATTTCTTTGACATTAAGTTAAATTGATNTTTATACCATTCCTTTCAAAAACTTTGCAAAGGAAGGAATGAAATTTCTTTGACATTAAGTTAAATTGATATGAATGTTGACAAATATCTTTTTGTGTCAATGGCTCTTGATGGGGGAAAAAGAAGAAAAAATGAAGACTTGCAATGGATAGTTGCTAACAAAGAAGTAATTTCACAATTTCTTTGTCACTGCTGTCACAAATCGACATCG